>JAODUO010000252.1:175000-225000 GCA_025642075.2 Ridgeia piscesae | reverse complement strand
TGTGCGTGTGCGTGTGCGTGTGCGGGGCGGGGCGTGTGCGTGTGCGTGTGCGTGTGCGTGTGCGTGTGCGTGTGCGTGTGCGTGTGCGTGTGCGTGTGCGTGTGCGTGTGCGTGTGCGTGTGCGTGTGCGTGTGCGTGTGCGTGTGCGTGTGCGTGTGCGTGTGCGTGTGCGTGTGCGTGTGCGTGTGCGTGTGCGTGTGCGTGTGCGTGTGCGTGTGCGTGTGGCGTGCGCGTGCGCGTGGCGTGCGCGTGCGCGTGCTGCGTGCCGTGCGCGTGCGCGTGCGCGTGCGCGTGCGCGTGCGCGTGCGCGTGCGCGTGGGTGGATGTGTGGGTGTTTGGGAGTTTGGGTCGGTGTGTGGGCGTGCTCGCATGCATTCACGCATGCATGAGTGTGTATTATGTTTGTCCTTTACCCATTGTAGTTTACCTTTATTCATTGTAGTTTACCTTTACTCATTGTAGTTTACCTTTACTCATTGTAGTTTACCTTTACTCATTGTAGTTTACATTTAGTCATTGTGGTTAATCTTTAGTCATTGTAGTTTACCTTTAGTCATTGTAGTTTACCTTTATTCATTGTAGTTTACCTTTACTCATTGTAGTTTACATTTAGTCGTTGTAGTTTACATTTAGTCGTTGTAGTTAATCTTTACTCATTGTAGTTTACCTTTATTCATTGTAGTTCATCTTTACTTATTGTTAATTGCCAGTATATTCGGCAGATCTTTCTTAGGCATCTATTATGGAACGCATCAATCTTTGCCATGTCCCTTTTTACCACTCGCCAGCACTCTGAGCCATACAGTAGGACGGACTTCACATTACTGTTGTAAAGTCTTATCTTTGTTTTGGTGGTGTACTGGTTAGACTTCCAAATGTTCTGCAGTTTGGCGAATGCACAGCGGGTTTTACCGAGTCTTGCCTTGATGTTTTTTTGGCCTCCATTGTCTTTGCTGCTGAGACTACCCAGGTAAGTAAAGTCCTGTACAAACTCAAGTGGTTCACCATTTACGGTAACAGGTGTGGTTGGTGTGGTGTTGATGCTCATCGCTTGTGTCTTGGATGTATTGATGGTAAGCCCAGTTTGCTTTGCATATCTCTTTAATCGATCAGTTTTTTCCTGCAGATGGTCAAGTTTTACTGACAGAAATGCAAGGTCATCAGCAAAGTCGAGGTCTTCTAACTGGGAAAAGAGAGTCCACTGGATACCACTGGGTTTATCTGATGTAGTTTCCCGCATAACCCAGTCCATGACGACCAAGAAGAGGATGGGCGAGAGGATACATCGGACGATGTATTCCTGAGGATGACACTGCATTCAAAGTGGCTGTAGAACGTCTCTATCAGTGAAACAATCTTTAGAGGTACTCCATAGGATCTTAGGATCTTCCACAGAGTGCCATGGTGGATACTGTCAAAGGCCTTTTTGAAATCAATGAAGTTGATATACAGTGGGCAGTTCCATTCTAGAGTGTGCTCTATGATGTTTCTCAATGCAAAGATCTGATCGGTGCACCCTCTTCTCTTCCGGAATCCCGCTTGTTCTTGCCTCAGCTTCTTGTCGATAGCTATCTCGATTCTTCCAAGAAGGATTCTACAGAATACTTTGCTGGGGATGGACAAGAGTGTGATTCCTCGCCAATTGTCACAGACTTGGAGGTTGCCTTTCTTAGGGACCTTTATAATGAGTCCTTTGCCCCAGTCACTTGGGATAGTCTCATTGTCCCAAATGGTGTCGAACAAGTTAGTCAGGACTCTTGTAGCTGTACTGAGGTCGGCCTTCAACATTTCAGCATGAATGGAGTCTACGCCTGGGGTTTTTCCACTCTTCATAGCTTTGATGGCATTTTTAACTTCTGCTTCTGTTGGGGGAGTGGTGTCGATGTTGAGGTAATCTGGCACTGGTGGGGGGTCGGCGGGTTCATCTGGCTGAGGGTGGTTCAGGACATCACAGAAATATTCAATCCATCTATCAGCTTGTTCACGTTCAGTTGTAATAGTGCTGCCATCTTTGCCTTTCACAGGGGCAGAGTGAGTAGTGTAGTTACCACAGAGACGCTTGGTGATCTTGTAGACAGTGCTCAGTTCACCTCTTGCTGTAGCACTCTCAGCTTCTGCTGCTAGCCCTTCTACGTAGGACCTCTTGTCATTCCTGGGACGCTTCTTCACTTCCTTGTCTTTGCCTTTGTATGCTTCTTGGACTTGTTGTTGGAGTCTCGCTGATTTGGTGCTCAGCATCTTGATTTTGAGTTGTTTCCGCTCCTCAATCTTTTTCCATGTTTCCGTTGTTAGCCATTCCTTGTGGTTCTTCTTCTTTTGGCCCAAGACTTTGGTAGCTACTTCGACATAGGTCTTCTTGATGGTGTCCCACTTGTTGGTAACGTTGTGATCAGTCTCCTCTGATGTGTCTGTTAATGCACTGAAGCGGTTTCTCAGCTCCAAAACGAACTCCTGTTTGGTGACTGGGCATGCGAGTCTCGTGACATCTAATTATTTACGGCGGTGACTCTCTGGTACCACTTTGTGAAGCTTCAACTTGACGCGTGCGGTTACCAAATAGTGGTCACTATAAATGTCAGCTCCACGGCAAACTCTCACATCTTGAAGGGACCTATGCCATTTTCCATTGATGATAATGTGGTCGATTTGATTGCTTGTTCTACCATCAGTGTGGATGTCCCGGTGTGCAAAGATGGTACCTCCAATTACATAGTTGTTGTTCAAGCAGTAGTCAACAAGGCGTTCACCATTGTCGTTCATCACGCCACAACCATGTTTGCCCATGGCTCTTTTGCAGTTGGGTTATCAGGAACCAACTTTGGCAATTCTTGTCTCCGATGAGCATGTCATGTTGTGGCACTTTGGCGACTGTTCGTGCAGCTGTTCGTAACAGTCTTCCTTATCCTCTTTGTCAGATTCATTGGTTGGAGCAACACAGAATGATTGTTAGCTTGCAGTGTTTGGAGTTGAAGCGTGTTTTCGGTATCCTCTCGGCAGTCGGTTCTTACGTTCAACAATTTGGCCTTCTGTTTGGA
This sequence comes from Ridgeia piscesae, assembly GCA_025642075.2. Lineage (NCBI taxonomy): Eukaryota > Metazoa > Annelida > Polychaeta > Sabellida > Siboglinidae > Ridgeia > Ridgeia piscesae. The sequence continues at coordinate 221,965 of JAODUO010000252.1, read as the reverse complement.
AGTCCCAAAGGGCTACATGCGAGTGTTGTTGTCCTCATATACCAGAGTATGGTAGCGGACAGACCATCGTGAAACACTTACCTGTCGACCGGATAATCCATCGACGCTCGCTAAACCTAGGATGTCCAGTCTGTATCTTTTCATCTCGGATGACTTGTGCTAACTTTGAGGCCTCGTTTATTGTACGGACATTCCATGTCCCTATGTTGATCTTAGTTTTGGGCCCGAGCAAACTATCTGTCGCACACCTGCCTTCCTGGTGTAGGCTTTCAGCAGGTGTGGTCATACTGCCAGGCTGGCTCAAGTCTGCTATGGGGCCCCTTGTAGTAGTTTCCATTGTTGTAGTTTCCGTAACATAATTTATTTTATAGGGTGGGGTTGTTAGCCCCACGCCCAACCCCCAACCTGGAGGACCAGGTGCTGGGTTTCGTCTGGTCCCTCCCCAGTTTACCTTTACTCATTGTAGTTTACCTTTACTCATTGTAGTTCATCTTTACTCATTGTAGTTCATCTTTACTCATTCCCCATATATGTCCTTCTGTAACCAGCTACATAAGGCGTGTTTTCAATCCAACCTCTTTTCAAATTACCTATCAAATGTGGAATATTGTTTCTGTATTAAAGAGAAACAAAAGACAACCGTGTGCATCTACACACAACAAGAGTTAGCACAGTCTAGCCACTTGCAACTACAGTCAACAATACATTTTACTTTTAATTTCTTTCAAAGTGGTCGATTCGTAGATCCTCTTATAGCTACCGCTACTCTCGAATCCCTAAAGGTGTGTATCGAGTGGAAAACAGTGGTCCGAAGACTATCTTCAGTATTCACTATCTGAGTCTATCTGTGAAAAAATACACTCAGAGCTGTACTAGATTCACCTGTAATACAGATAACGATCATCTCATGACGCAGCATCAGGAATGTTGCGCCAATATATTGGTAATCCAATAATTCCGTTAAAATTGTCTCTTAATAGATCATCATTTGAGTCGCCCGCTCTTTGCAGTTGAATCATATTTACATTTCTTGTGCATAGTGATAGCATTCATGTGGGTATCAGACATAATTAATATTATTATTATTTATTGTGATAATTATCATTATCATTATCATTGTCATTATCGCTATCATTACCATTATCATTGTCATTGTCATTATCATTGTCATTATCATTATCTGACATGTCATTGTCATTGTCATTGTCATTGTCGTTATCATTTACTATCACTATCACTGTCACTGTCACTGTCCTTCAGTGTCACACACGTCATTGTCGTTATTATCACCATCGCCATCGCCATCCCACATCACCGTCACTGTCCATACATCACACATCACACCATCACCATATCATAATCATAATCTTCATCATGTCCCACCATCCCCATCCATTATCATTATATCAATATCAATATCAATTATCAAATATTATCATTATCTATTATCAGTTGTCGTTATCATTATCGATATCAGTTGTCATTATCCAATTATCGTTATACAGCCATCTGGGGGTTCGTTGACGTTGACGTTTCAGCGAAACGTCGAATGCCCCTGTTTCCCAAACATATGTAGGCCTAAGTCTAGAGTGCTATATATCAGTTAGGACGCTGGCGTCTCGTATTTCCTTCGACCACGTAATGTGTAACAACGGTTTAAATGACTGTATGACATTGATCTTCAACTGACTGTTTTATTGCCCTAATACGACGTTAATGGCCGTTTAATAAAGTTGGCCGTCTCCCGCTCTTATTGCCGCGTGGCGCGTTAATTATCAGAGTCCGTATTGGCCGAGTTCATCGGTGTTCAACGACTACATTATGACGTCTACATTCTAACGAAATAAAAACAACCAGGATAAATTAAACGGCCATTAACGTCGTTAATAAAGTTGGCCGTCTCCCGCTTTTATTGCCGCGTGGCGCGTTAATTGTCAGAATCCGTATTGGCCGAGTTCAACGGTGTTGTGGTAGAGTTCAACGACTACACTATGACGTCTAAATTCTGACGTTTGCGTAATTGATCTATCAGTTACACGTTGTGGTTTGCTTACGTCACTATCTAATACATGCGAGAGACCTCCATCACGCTTTGCCTTTGATAACACTGTTGGTAAAAAACTATATTACCAATGACGACGCTAACCACACCACACTGGAAGTTGTCTATTCAATCAGTAACTCAAGCATTTGTTTTCATAGAAAAATTGCACCTTCGCACACAACAGGGCTGCAAATGATCACCAACCATTTTGTTGACCACTTTATCCAGCTTGTTTTGCAAACTCCATCGAGTTTGCAAAACAACCTGGATAAATGAATTGGGCAACCTTATGTCCAGCTAAGACTATTGACTTCTACAACCTCTCTAACTGAGTTGGAGAAAATTGTGTATCCATGAAATCATCAGAGTGGGAAAATAACAATAACGCATGGTTAAAATTATAAGGATATTATATATATATATATATATATACATATATATATACATACATATATACATACATATATATATATATATATACTTATATATATATATTATAATATTGTTATTAATATTTTTATTGTATATAAGACTTGTGGATTACAAATGTAACACATTCCTATTTGACATGACATTATAGGGACCTACATTTCATGTTAAACATGGCGAATAACGTTGTATTATTAGGTGTAATTGTGGTTTCTTCTTCAGTTGAATAATATGTTGATACACCAGCTATGAACATCTGCTTGTCGTTTTGTAGCACTTTTTGCAACCCTGTCCAACATGTCACTGCTCAAAAGTCAGATCGAAAGGTCCCTGCTCAACTTCGAGTCAAAGACGCGGCTGGAATTTACCGACTTCTTAGATGTTCAGGTACATGAGTTCTCTCATTCCTCAACTACGAAAACATCGTAACTTAAACTATCGTTTGTCTATCGTTAATTGTGTTGCATTATAGAAGTCGACATGCAGATGGAGTATAATATTTAAGCTAGTCGCAAATTACACATGTCGACATCAAATCTACTGATTCGTGATGCACTAAACTAGTTTAGCTTTAGAATGTTGTAGGCGAGTTATTACCCTATTTAACGATTATGAAAATATTGTTGGAATATTTTTTATGTTATATATTTTGTCGTCTAGACCTAGTTGACGTCGAGCAATAGATTGTGTCAATGGCTGCCTTCATCCAGTGTAGATCTATTTGTTTTGGTGGCCATGACGCTAAACATATTCAATCATGTTATGCCACGCAATACTGTTTCTGTTGGTCTCGCTTGAATAATCAGACGGTGACAACGAACCCGGATGTGACGACAAACTCAGCGAGAGGCCCGGATGTGGCGAAAGCGACGTTCGTGGCGGGTGAGGCGAAGCAGCTGTTGATCCTCGCCTACCAGCGCACGGGATCGACGTTCTTCGGCAAGATCTTCGACTGGGACCCACAGGCGCTGTACGTGTACGAGCCCCTGGACGGTCTCTACGCCTCCCTCTACGGCACACGCCGGGGCTGGGTCGTGCCCACAGACATCTACCACCTGCCCGACGGCACGCCGAGGCAAGTCGCCGCCGCAGGCTCCTTGCACAACGCACTCACGCTTGTGTGCATGTTCGTATGGACATATGCACGCAAGCACTCAGTCACTCAGTCGCTCGCTCAGTCGCTCAGTCGCTCAGTCGCTCAGTCGCTCAGTCGCTCAGTCGCTCAGTCGCTCCGGTCGTGATCGCTCGGTCAACAGTCGCTCCAATTAACCGGTCACTCAGTCACTCAGTCACTCAGTCACTCAGTCACTCAGTCACTCAGTCACTCAGTCACTCAGTCACTCAGCAACTCAGTCACTCAGCAACTCAGTCACCCACTCACTCACTCAATTACTCACTCACTCAGTCACTCACTCACACGCACGCGCGCTCAAGCACTCACGTACGCACGCCAAACCATTAACCAGAAATAAAGTTTGCCAGTCTTGAATTACTATTACTTAAAAGCATGCCTTCTAGCGAGCGAACGGCCTGTATGGAAGCCATTCACTTATATAAAACTATTATTGACCAGTTTAATATTTTTCAGTGGCAAACCAGCGTCGTGTAAGCTGTTTATTTAATTGCCCTAGATCCATTGATTTGTGATATATATATATATCATATATATATATATATATATATATATATATATATATATATATATATATATATATATATATATATATATATATATATATATATATATATATATATATATAACGCCTACCATAAAATATGATTACCAATTATGCCAATGCTAGTCGTTAGTTGTTGTATGGGCCCTTATATTATATTTAGATTCATTAGTTAATCTTGTGGCCATATGTCCCTTCTAAATACAACCAGTCTGATCAATTTTAATTACCCGTCTTGTGTCAGTCATCTGCCCGTCTTGAAGACGAGTAGACGAGCCTCTAGCTAACACATACCCACTAACACATGCCTACATGCTCGAATCAATGCCCCGAGTCACACGCGCAAACTTGTTAAGTTCCCATTAGCGGAGAACTGAGACAGAGGACAACCGTGTGCACGGTTTAGTGTCTCGCCAGCTGTTGTAGCATCTGCCGCAGCAGTGCAGTTTAACTGTGACGCCGGGGGCTAATAAAACAATACACTTATTATTGGAACGTCCTGTCTCAATACACGTTGTTGACTGTATTGGAAAATGTCAACAGCTGTGTGGCAAGACAGTGAATAACGGACATCTCGTTACAGCTAAAACAAGCATTGTCCACGATCAATCTTCAGCAGTGATGACAACTTCACCACATCATTAAAGAGGCTGTTAAGTGTATCGATTGTGCTCATGACTTTGTAAATATAGCCTATGCTTACTACAATAAAACGAATCTCCGAGGCACCACGGACATTCTCCTCAAAACACATTATGCCGAATTTAGCAACATCTTTACTTACTGCATAATTATTAAATTCGTTGAATTGACTGACCCATTGCACTTAATGTGAGAGCCGTGCTTTTGAAAAATGCTGATGGTATCGTAGTCTCCTTACTTTATGACATTTGTAATAGAACACACACACACACACACACACACACACACACACACACACACACACACACACACACACACACACACACACACACACACACACACACACACACACACACACACACACACACACACACACACACACACACACACACACACACACACACACACACACACACACACACACACACACACACACACACACACACACACACACACACACACACACACACACACACACACACACACACACACACACACACACACACACACACACACACACACACACACACACACACACACACACACACACACACACACACACACACACACACACACACACACACACACACACACACACACACACACACACACACACACACACACATATATATATAATCTACAGGACATTTCTGATGCTTTTTGGGAGTTTTAATTTGTAGTCAGCATATGATATTTAGGACTGCATATTTATTATCAACGTATTCATTACATGAATATGATTACGTGAATATGATCACAGAATAGTCTGCGTATTGCACTTATATTGCCCTTTTCCAACAATTTGTTATAATTCATATGTGCCCTATATAAGTGATGTAAAACGTGTTGGTATTGAAATTAATGTCATTCATTCATGTCTGTGTATAGAACCCCGCCCGACTATGAAGTGACCGCTGTCCAGTCAGCCCTGCAGGGTCTGTTCACGTGCAAGCCGCAGACGCTGCCCGTGGAGATGATAACGCATCCCTTCTACGGCCAGTTTCTCTTGAAGAGCACTCGGAATTACAGGTAACCGAGGCTACGCGAGGTACATGTAACCGAGGCTACACGGGGATACAGGTAACGGAGGCTATACGGGCATGCGGGCAACGGAGGCTATGGAGGGGACAGGTAACCGAGGCTACACGGGGATACAGGTAACGGAGGGTACACGGGAATACAGGTAAACGAGGCCACACAGGAACACAGGTAACGGATGCTATGCGGAGATACAGGTAACCGATGCTACACGGGAATACAGGTAACGGAGGCTACACGGGGATACAGGTAACCGATGCTACACGGGGATACAGGTAACCGATGCTACACGGGGATACAGGTAACCGATGCTACACGGGTATATAGGTAACCGATGCTACACGGGGATACAGGTAACGGAGGCTACACGGGGATACAGGTAACCGATGCTACACGGGTATACAGGTAACCGATGCTACACGGGAAACAGTTAACCGAAGCTACAGCAGAAACCTCCAATGTAAATGGTGTAGGTTTCCACCCAACAAAATAAACATCTGTAGAAAGTGGGAATTATTATGCAGTTTCAATTTGTTTCTGCATTAATTTTGACTTTGAATTAGCGGCACAGACAACGAGGTGGGGCACAGTTGTATATAGTCTCATTAAGTATCGCTCAATAGGGACCGGAAACGAGAATCACTGGCATGCACTAATACATTCATTCACGCGATATATACATGTTTGAGTAACCAACAGCAACTGTTCAATCGTCCTCTGCTCCACAGCCGCTGTCTGGTGAGACACAATTTGTTCCCGCAGTGCGGAGAGAAACTTCACAGCAGATGCCTGCGTAGATTCGGCGCTGACGAGAACGCCATGTCGATGTGTCACTTCCACATCGCCCGCCTCAACACGACGGCCGCCGGAGTGCTGCAGTACGCGGCAACGCACGGCATCTCCAGCGAGAACGACCCTGAACTCACGACGACACCCGCCGGTGACGCAAAATCCAGGTCGACTCGCAAAAGACGACGACGAAGACCCCCGGATAGAGTCGTAAACGACCCAATCGACGAGACTGAGTTCCATTTCAACGATTACGTCAAATGCTTGTCGGAGAAGGCGGCGGAGCTACTTGATTGTTACCCGGTATTCATTTCCGGTTGCTCGTCTTCGAATCTTCGCGTCGTAAAAGTCGTGCGCGGGGATATGCGCGCCGTCGACGCACTGATGCGTGCGTCGCGCAACTTCCGGCTCGTGCACCTCATCCGGGACCCGCGTGGCGTCACCAGTTCGCGGCGCCGGCTGCCGTTCTTTCATTCCATCGGCGTCAAGGCAAGCAACATGGTACCGGAAGCGGCGTACTACTGCGAGGACGTGATCCGGGACATCCGGTTTCGACGCGAACTGGAGACAAGGTATCCGGGTCGCATACTGCAGGTTATATACGACGAGTTTGTGACCAACGCACACGAGAACGTGCGCCGAATTTACAAGTTTCTCGAGCGTCCGCTTCCGGCGGAAGTCGTCGCGTTCGTGAACGAGACGAAACCGAGCACAGCGACGTCATGGAACACGAAACTGAATGGCACTCAGGTGGAAAATATCGACAATGTTTGTAAAGAACTGTACGAAATACTCAGCGAGGATGAAGACACATTCAATTTCCCCATGAGATAGCAGCGCCTGGATGAACAATACGGCTGTACTATATAATATGAAATTGATTTCATCGGGTGGCGCGTAGGTATTTTCCAAAATAAACATCGTTTATTTACCAATCCATAGTAGCGATTAGAACTTATGCCGGTGTATAAACGAAAAGACAACACATTCTGGTATTCTTTTCAGTTCGGAAGAGCAGATGGTACAAGTCGGCGTGCGTAGAGTTGCTCACCGTACGTCTATGCCGCTGAACCGGTAGTTTTTATACGATTCCGATTCTGGTTTTGCAAAACCGATTGGTCTTTTGTATTGACCACAACCTTGTAAGATTAATCAAAAGTGACCGAAAAGATAACATTCAAGTGATTCAACACACCATGGCCTCTCTTCCGTTTCAAAAGTGCACGTCAGGAAGAGCAGATGGTAAAAGTCGATCGATGCCATTGTTTCACCACGCCACGGTGTGGCGCCACTTACATAGCCAGACGTTTCTTGCACGTAGCATGCGGAACGCCTCTAGAAAAAACGGCATGGCGTATCGTATACCATGTAAAATATACGGTATGTACCACGTGCCGTATAGAGGCAAATAGTAGGCCTACACATATTTAGCAGCGACGTCGCGTTCATTTCTGTTTCGGCTGTAGGGCCACGTGATCAATATATCATACAGCCTCGATTAACCAGCAGTGGCATAGCCAGGATTATATATATATATATATATATATATATATATATATATATATATATATATATATATATATATATATATATTCAAACCCAGCTCGCTTAAAACGAATACCCACATGACAACCAAGTTCACTGACCAATGTAGCTGGCAGTTCAGCAAAACCATTCACAAGAGGCGTCAAAGATAGAAAGTAAGAGCGATACGACACATTATTAAAAGACACGAACCCATAGCCTCTACAATTATATCCACCTATAGCTGGCCACCACATTCCTCACGCTATATCTCCCAAACCTGCTGACAAAAATCATGACAAATACTAACATGTAGTCATATACTTTGACGAAACAATAATTAAACATTCCTAATTTGACATAGATTAGGAGGCGTTGGTGTTTAACCAGTAGTCTCACAACATGTAACGTTGTTGCTTATTAAAATTAATAAATTCACTTTAGGAAATGTCAATTCCCCAGTGCAAAATCGACTAGGTAATTTGCTTTGGTTATAATGAGGGTTACAGCAGGGGCAAATTTAACGCTTGGAGGGGAAAGTCGAAGAGATCATTGGAGACAGACGACTGTAGCGCTTACATTTTTCCGGCGTTATAAACGTTCCGATTGACGTTTCTGCGCATCCGCGATATGTGTAAAATCATCAATGTGCAGCGAAAAGACAAAGCATTTAAGGTATAAATACTACGGGTTGTTCGTTAGGATATATATAACCTCTCAGCAAAGTTATTTGTCGTAAATTAACACGAGGCAAACAAGTGTTGAGGCATATTTTGACAGCAAGCGTAAATCACGTGACAGTAGTGCGCCATAATCAGTGACAGTGATTTATAAACAAAAAACGTAATATTTTATTGCATTGAACCACAATTTAAGAAACTCTTCACAGTAATCATCACAGGAAAGTTAACGAACAGCTCGTGGCATTTACACCGAAAATGCTTTGTTGTTTCGCTGGACCTTGATGATTTTATATTTATTGCGCATGCGCAGAAACGTCAATCGGAACGTTTTTAACGACCGGATAAATGGCAATGCAAGGACAACCAGATCCATGTCAACGAAGACCTCACGGCCAAGCGAGCTATGCTGGTGTATCGCACGCGTCAGCTGAAACGCCAGAAACATATTGCAGACTGTTGGACCTACGCGGGTCGTGTCCTAATCAAGACCAACATTGGTACCGTAAAGGAGATCGTCACGGATCAGGACCTCCCGAAAATGTAAGAACTGCTACCACAAAGAAAAGAAAGTTCCTTGAGTTAATTGTTGGTATTTGGCCTGTTTGTTAGTTTTCATTTTTTATTGCGTCATATATAACCATTATAACCATTAATTATAATAATGAATTGCTCTAATAAAGTTATTATGCTATGGAATGCACATTCAGAACTTTTGGGGACACTTTTTTATAACATGATACAGAAGAACGCTATTTCAATTTATTTTACACAGTGCTCAATAAGGTATTTCGTTATTTCCGTTAATAAATTCATTGCCACAAACACGATAAACTGTCTTCATTAGATAATTATCTAACAATTTCAAATTATTATAACCATTAAAAATGTATTCCTTCCTAAGCGTCATACAGGCTTTATAATATAATAGTGTGTATCTATGTAGATAACACATATAGATTTAACAAGATTTAACAAGATTGCCACCTAGAGATTCAACTCTAGATGGCAGGTGGACTAGGAAGCCATTTGGCTTATCGAGAGTCCAACCTATCTATCTAAGTATACACTTATGTATATATGTCGATTTTATTTTTAAATATATTAACACTACTAGCATCTACACAATCAGCTGATAATCTGTTAATCAGCTGATATAGTAATATTTGTTTAAACTTTCCTGCTGATACGTTTTTAGAAGATAAATTGATGAAAAGTATTTAGTTCGTTTGTAAATTAAACAATTAATAGTAAAAGGTAATTTCACGCGCAGCACACACAAAAATATATGTTCTCAGACATATCTTCAATAATGTTGATATTCAGCATGTGAATCTTTTGCTAATATGATGCTTATTTATATTGTGCCAACGTTTAAGGCAACGTATAATTCACTACGTGTGTCGCCAAATATAACTGTGTGCTAGCCGTGTGTTGCAGTAAAGGAGCATTCGCTTGCAGGCGATGGTTGCTGTATTAGGGGATTGGTAAAGGTGACACAAATATGCCTTTGTTATACAAGAGCTCATTGTGTCTCGATTTTGAACATGTGACTAGGTGTTGTCCGAGTGTCATATGTCCCGAGTTTTAATTACTTCGGGTTGTGACACTGTTGGACGAGTTGCATTATTGGTTCATTTTGGAGGTATTCGTTGATTTCAACACTGTATGTTTTTTTGCCCTGTTACATAGAATAACAAATATGAGGTAAACTGGTGTGGTTGACTAAGAGTTATGAGTAAAGTATGAATAATTTATATTTGATATAAACATAGCTAAGACTGTTTATTTTCAAATAGATAGTGGGGTATGAACATTGTAAAAACCAAAACGTTATTTTAAATGTTAAATCATAGCTTGCACTGATGTATATATACTACAACAAGAACAATGTTCGTTGTGTTCTGTGTATGGTCATTAGTGTTACTTCACCTCGGTGGTTGTATGATGCATTTGTTTATTGTTATTATTTTTCGCATTAGGCATAACATATATATATTCAATACCAAGTGAAGTACTATTTTGTCCTTATATCATAGCTTGTTCACTTATGTATATATATATACTATAATATATATATATTATATATATTATTATTATATATATAGTATACTTACTTATTGTTGTCTATTACATAAATTATATAATGTTATATATTCATGCTAGGCATATAATTATATCATACATAGTGGATGTCAGCAGTTATGCTTCTTACTAATAATATTTATCCCTAAATATCTTAAGTAAATAATAATACCAAAAAAATACTTATATAAAGTACTTTTTCTCCACAAAACATACATTATAAATGTTACGATAACTAGTTATTAGTCAGTGCTACCAAATAAATACCATACTATATAATATTAAAGTAAGTATGGCACTAATATATATATATATATATATATATATATATATATAATAATACATACATACATACATACATACATACATACACATACATACATACATACATATATATCTAAATTTATATGAGATCTTCTTATGCCACCAGTTCAATTATGCTGTTGATATTTGTCTTTTGTTATAGATATAATTATCTTAGCTTAAGATAATGGCTAAATTTAAGGTGTTTTGATATTTAAATGTAGCGTTCATATTTAATACGATTCCATTCTGTATCTACTACCAGCGACATTTCAAAGAAGACCAATGCAGCCACTGTACCACAAACCTCGTAGAACTGGAAGGTACTGCGTGCATCGACCGCGCAGTCTATGCGATGTTCAGAAAACATTGTTACACACTGTTGTATGTTGAACTAAATATAATACACGAAATTATACAGTTTAAAAAAAATTAAGCACCAACAAACCACGATGTATGGAGATGAACGATAATATGAGATCTAAAATAATAACCTGGTTCTCAGTCGCTGAACGCGCATAAAGGTTCAAAACTAAGACAAATACGGTCATTATTGGCACAACTTCCTTCGTATTTCAGTTATCATTAATATACAGATTTATAACGCGCATTTACCACGCCAAAACGACTACGACTCCCCATTTTATAGGCGGTTGATGAATTCTTAAGTTTATGCATCAGTAGCATGTTTTGCGTGGCGAAGTGTTACGCCTAATATTTGCGACGCAATTCGTCATGACATTTCAGCCGAGCATTGTGTTGATCTTTTCTAATGAGATGTAACCTATTTATCCGATTTTTATCAATGAATCTCGATTGCAAATTTCAAGCCATTGACTCGCGGCATTGGCGATGCGCTGGTCTTACGGAAACACCGATGTGCGAAGCCAGGACTGGCAGCAGGCAAATGCGACTGATCATTGATGTCTACACAAAACAAACAATGCTTTGCTCCACATTTACTCTTTAATTGACCTTAATCAAAACAAACTCTTCATGGGTTTTAACACACGCTGGGACGTCTCTGAAACCAAGCGCCAGTTATATAATAGATCAGCTTGAAACACAATTGGTGCCATGATGTCGGCCCGAGCGCAAAGCAAACAACAACTACACAAGTAGGGGTCGAGGGTAATTTTAAAATTGGCGGTAGACCCACGTAAAGTAACGCAAAATTTAGAAGTAAAAAAGTAAGAGAGTAAACAAAAAAGTAATTCGTTACAAGTAAAAGTAATTCCCCAAAAACGTACTTCGTTACAAGTAGATTTCAAAATAAACTACTTAAGTAATGTAACGAAGTAAATGTACTTCGTTACATCCCACCACTGATTATTGTTTTGCATTACTGTTGTTTTCATAAGTTTATTTATGTCGCTTCTGGTAGTAATATAATAACGACGGACTGGGGTAATTGGTTTAAGATGATACCTTCTATATTGTTTTCTAAATGGATGACAATATTAACTTAGACCGAATCCAAACAAATGGAAACGTTGACTTTGCAAATTTATATACTTAAATTAATTATAATGAAGATGATATATATAATGACTCACCCATTTCTTTAAATCGCAATGAATGTAAATATTTGATCACGGTTGAATTCCCAAACGCTTTCCAGAGTGTTAAAGTTTCTTTATGCATAAATTGTCGCAGCTTAGAGGCGCATTGGGATTCTGTGCAAGAATTATTTTGCAACTTATCATCAGGTGGTCTCAAACTTGATATGATTACCTTAACAGAAATATTTAGAATTCGGAATTCTCAGCAATATAATATAAATGGATACCACAGTTTACTGTTTAACACTAGATTGCAAAATGATGATGGGCATGGTGGAGTTAGTATATAATATTAACGATAGCTTTACATACACTAAACGTGAATATCTCTCTATATTTATTCCCCACGTTTTTCAATCTATATCTTTTGAAGTTCAAAATAATAAAAACAAACCAATTATATTAGGTGTAATATATCGTCCTAATTCAGCTCCTCGTGCAGACATAGATATGTTTATGAGCAAAATAATAGAAATACAGGATAAGATGAAATGAAAATAAAATTGCTTATTTGATGGGTGATTACAACATTAATTTGTTAAGCTTTGTTACCCACAAAAAACAAATGACTTCATTGATAATGTAATATCCCAAGGGTTTATACCGTATATTATCAAACCAACACGAATAACGTCAAACTCTGCAACACTTATAGATCACATATATTCAAATCATTCTCACCCTAATCATGAATCGGGAATTATAATCATTGATATAGCCGATCACTTTACCATACTTCACATAATATATGGTACACCTCGTCCCCAAAAATCAGTATATAGGCAGGTACGACAGTTGAACCCAAGAAACATTGCATCCTTTAGAAATCAATTACATATGGTCGATTTTTCAACTGTGTTATCCACAGCTGATGTGAATGAAGCTTATGATAATTTTATGATAATATACAAATCACTTTTCGAACTATCCTGCCAGTTAAACATGTGAAGGTTAAAAAAATATTAAACGAGAACATTGGATTACTTCGGGTATATTGACTTCGCGCTAAATAAAGCAAAATTACTTCGAAAGAAACTAAGTAGAGCTAGACCAGAAGCGATCAATAAATACAAATAATATTGTAGAGTTTTTAATAAGGTCAAACGAGCAGCAAAAAGTGCTTATTATGCAGAAATGCTAGAAGTACGCAAACATAGCATTAAAGAAACATGGGCTATACTACGTCAAGCAATGCGTAAACAAACAGAATTATCTAAGTTCCCTGAAACCTTCATCATAAATGTACATGAGGAAACACATATGAAACATATCACAGAAGAATTTAATATTTTTTGTTGGGATAGGTACAACAATAAATGATTCAATAGGTGTTCCTGTTAAGCAATTCGAAGAACACCAAAAGGGAAATTATCCCGTCAATTTGTTCATGCATCCTACACACACAAAAATAGAAATATAACTTATTGTACGTAATTTAAAAACTAAATGCACCAAAGGTTTCGATGGTATATCCACTAAACTACTGCAAGCGACAATACATGAAATAACCACTCCGCTTGTGCATATCCTAAATCAATCCATTGTCACGGGAACTGTTCCTGAAAACTTGCAAACTGCCAAAGTTGTACCCGTTTAGAAATCAGGTAACACCAAAATTTAAAAAAGACATATAAGTATCTTACCTGCGATTTCTAAAATAATGGAAAAAAATTGTATGCCATAGACTGATGGTGTTTCAAGAAAATATAACATTTTGTATAAACATCGAGCAAAATCCTCTACAATTCACCCAATATTGCATTTGCTAAAGGACATTTCAATTGCAAATGATAAAATAACAAAAGACCCTACATTGGCTGTGTTGCTTGACCTATGAAAGGCATTTGGTACAATAGACTATGACATTTTGCTGTATAAATTAAATTTCTATGGAATTCGGGGATTAAGTAATAAATGCTTTGCTAGTTACTTATCCAATCGAAAACAGTACACTGAAATACACAAATGTTAGTCTTATAAGAAAAACATAACAACCGGAGTGCCCCAAGGATCCGTACTTGGACCAATCTTATTTCTGATTTATATCAATGATATAATTAATTCTACGTCTTTAAATTTACTGTGTTTTGCTGATGACACAACTGTATACAAATCAGGTCCTCACATTGATACTTTAATTAACAACATAGACCAAAAATTAAAACATTTGTGCGATTACTTGTGTGCTAATAAACTCGCATAGAATGTTAACAAAACAAATTTTTGCATATTTAGACCACCGAATAACAAATATCAGGTATAACTGTATCAAAATAAACAATGAAAATGTTAATCATATTGGAAAGGATAACAAAGACGAATCGATCAGATTTTTAGGAATACATATTGATAAACACTTAATATGGAAAAAACATATTAATATAATCAATTCTAAGATATCTAGAGCAGTTTTTGCACTTAACAGACTGAAAATTTCTTGCCACATAATGCCTTAAAAATATATTATACTTTAATTCAAAGTTATTTAACTTATCAATATGGTGTACAAGCTTGGGGTAATGGAAACACAGTAATAAAGTTGCAAACCTTACAAAAACGTGCTTTACGAATAATTAACAACAAAAGATATAGAAGTGACACCGATCCTATTTTTAAATCTGAAAATATATGCATGTCTCATTATTTATGTTTGACTATTACCATAAAACACTGCCTAAATCCTTCGATCATTATATACCAACAAATAATCTAGCCGTTAACACCAGAATTACCAGACAACACAACCAAATACGTACAGGAAAGCCCAGAACACATTTTTCTTCTAAGTTATCTTTACGTCATTTTACAAAACTATGGAATAACCTTGATTATAAGATTCAAAATCTCAAATCCCGACATAAATTCAAATATGTAATATCTAAACACTATCTATCTAGCTACCTTAACCATGTGCATAGCCTAAATCCCAGATGTGTAGAGTGTAACTAAAATCGTTTCTTTAAAAAGACAAACTGTTTGGATGTTACAAAAGATTATCGTTTTTTAAACATTCCCCCAATCCGTTGTCAAGTCCGTTGTCAAATAAATTATATTGTCAAATAAATTATATTGAGAACAGCGATTTCGTGATTCTACGTGTATAAGAATATATGTATCTGTACTTTATAAGTTTTTGTTTTGGGGTCACAGGAAGACGGCACATTACGTGTGCCATGTGACCACCACGTAACAATACTTTTTGTTTTGATTGCTCATATACATGTATCATGTATTCTTGTTGTAGTTACGAAATTAAATTGATTGATTGATTGATTGATTGATTGATTGAGTGATTGAGTGATTGAGTGATTGAGTGATTGAGTGATTGAGTGATTGAGTGATTGAGTGATTGAGTGATTGAGTGATTGAGTGATTGAGTGATTGAGTGATTGAGTGATTGAGTGATTGAGTGATTGAGTGATTGAGTGATTGAGTGATTGATAAGCGCGACAACGCAACTCAGGTAAACTTAAAGGAAATGTGCTCAGCTCGTGTGTTACCCAGGCAACATGAATGGACTAGAAACGCGATGACACTAACTCTAACAGAGAAACAAGAGGAGAAGGTCCAGGTTTGCGAAACCAACTTGGTACAAAGAATCGTGGGAGCATAAAGAGCTGATAAGAGAAGAATGGATGAACTGAGAGTGGAGGTTGGAGTAATGGAAAATGTTAAGACAAAATTGGCGGGGAGTAATTTGACATGGGCCGGTCATGCGGAAATGATGGGAGATGAAAAACTGGCAAAGAGAGCAGATGCTTAGAAAGTGGAGGGGAAAGGAGGGGAAAGAGGGCCGAAATTGCGGTGGGGGATTGCTTAAAGGAGACCTAGGAAGAAAGGGAAAAGAATGGAGAAAAGGTGCATCAGATAGAAGGATTTGGAGACTGCTGACAGAGAACGTAGAGAGAGAGAAAATTGACATGAAGAAAAAAGACAATGAAACGGAAACCTTGGCCAACTCACCCCTGACGAACGATAGAGATGCCAAGAAAACAACAATAACTAAATGCAATTTGACCCTAGTCTAGTAACCGGCCAACTATTATTTTGAATCTTAAATATATTAGCCATCACGCACGTTGCCTTGTCACGTCTTGGGCTGCAGCCAGCGACAGAAGTGGAGCATTCCTGACTGCATGAATCCTATTTGAATATGACAACTTTCTTTGCGAAAGGGTAGAACTGGGAACATGAGTCTCACACGGGCATCTTTACACCTTCTATACTTTGTGATTCTTTGAATCCGGCAGCCAGTTATTGGTCCTCCGTTCCCCATCATCCTATTTTTTTCATCGCCCCAGCTGGCTACGCCACTGATAACCAGACCCCGTAAGGTGGCAACACGTATTAGCCCCTCATTGGTTCTCAAGACGAATTTGAAATAACAAATTAAATAAAGATACCTTTTTATCAGATAAAGTTGTATTATAAAAATATTTAAAACTAAACTTATATTAACAGACAAATATTTAAAAATTTAAACTTATTGTTGTTTATGAAATAGGAATTACGGCAGGATTAACCAGTATCCGTGAGGTGGCAGCATTGTTTAGTCCAGACTTCCGGCTCGTGCACCTCATCCGGGACCCGCGTGGCGTCAACAGTTCGCGGCGCCGGCTGTCGTTCTTTCATTCCATCGGCGTCAAGGCAAGAAACATGATACCGGAAGCGGCGTACTACTGCGAGGACGTGATCCGAGACATCCGGCTTCGACGCGAACTGGAGACAAGATATCCGGGTCGCATACTGCAGGTTATATACGACGAGTTTGTGACCAACGCACACGAGAACGTGCGCCGAATTTACAAGTTTCTCGAGCGGCTGCTTCCGGCGGAAGTCGTCGCGTTCGTGAACGAGACGAAACCGAGCACAGCGACGTCATGGAACACGAAACTGAATGGCACTCAGGTGGAAAATATCGACACTGTTTGTAAAGAACTGTACGAAATACTCAGCGAGGATGAAGACACATTCAATTTCCCCATGAGATAGCAGCGACTGTAGGAACTATTCCATATGAAATTGATTTTATCGGGTGGTGTGAAGGTATTTTCCAGAATAAACACCGTTTATTTACCAATCCTTAGTAGGGATTAGAACTGTGTGCGGTGTACCGGTATACGGATGAAGCGATGTTCTTTTCATACGGTTTCGGGTAATTTTCCAGTTAACTGGCCTAAATTATTAGGGCCTTTTCAAAACGTTTTTACCACTTTGTTCGATGTTCGGAATCTCATTCTACATCCCTTCCGGTATAAAGAAGTCGGATATATTTTTAGTTGTGTTTTATATCATGTTACGTCTCCAATTATCTTTTCAATGTAAGATTTAACCATGTAAGAATAAGCAAAATTAACATTCAAGTGATTCAACACATCCTGGCCTTGTCTTCCGGTCGAAAAGTGCACGTCGGGAAGAGCAGATGATAAAAATCGAAGCCTCGGTTATCCAGGCTCCGTGAGGTGGCAGCAGTTTTAAGCCTCTCAACTCTGCCTGGGGAATTAATGCTCTGCACTTGTAACCGCCAGGGCGGCCTTACATCAGAATAGGGTAGAGACGCTGATTGGCTCTCAGACCAACTGTGAAATAAAAATTAAAATAACGATATACTTTTCCAAGATAATGATATCCTACGAAAAGTATTCAACATTGAACTTACATTAACACAACAAATAAGAAATAATTCAGATTTACAGTTGTTTATAAAATAATAATTAAACAATGCTGTCACCTCACGGATACTGGTTAATCACCAGTATCCGTGAGGTGGCAGCATTGTTTAGCCCCCAAACGGATAGCATACAAACTAAATAAGGATACCTTTTTAATCAAATAATCCTGTATTATAAAAACTATTCAAAATTAAACTTATATTAACACAACATAAATAGACATACAAATTTGCAGTTGTTTATCAAAATTGAAATTACGGCAGGATTAACCAGTATCCGTGAGGTGGCAGCATTGTTTAGATCACGCGGATAATATTCAAAAGCCGGCAAAGTCACCAGACTGTCTTCTCGGCGTAGTTACGCAGCCGATTGACTGCTTTAGCAGCGATGTCGCATTCATTCCTGTCACACCTGTAGTAGGGTCATGTGATCAATATACCTTGTAGCTTCGATTAACCAGACTCCGTGAGATGGCAGCACTGGCACTGGCGGTCTCACCCCAGAATAGGGTAGAGACGCCGATTGGCTCTCAGACCGAATTTGAAATAACAAATTAAATAAGGATACCATTTTGATCAGATAATGCTATATTATTATATATAAAAAACTATTCCAAATTTAACTTATATTCACACAAACATAAACAGAAATAAAAAGTTGCAGTATTTCGATTGCTCACTGATAAAATACACTCTATTTTGACACTAAAATTCAAAGTACAAGCTCTGTTCAGTAGTGTTGACAACATTAGTTCACCCATTATAAGAAATAAATATAATAACAGTACAGGTAAAACGTAAAACCTATGCATACGTATTGCAAAGTCATTGTTGTACGGAAACTGAACTAGAGAAACTAAAATTAATCAGAGATAGTATAATGTCATTGTTGTAATTTATATGTCAATGTAGTCAAGAAATAGAAGTATATATATATATATATATATATATATATATATATATATATATATATATATATATATATATATATATATATATATAAAAGGTATGTAAAATACCTATATAGGCAATTGCATATATAGTAGTTAATTAATATCATCAGAACATCATAAAGGAGCTAGGAGTGAATAGCATACAAGAGAAAGTCAGAGAAATGAGACTACGCTGGTATGGACACGTGCAGAGAATTGAAGAAAACAACGAAGTTCGAGCAATTGTTGATATGATGATGCCAGGAAAAAAGTCCTAGAGGGAGACCAAGAGGGAGATGGATGGATTTCTTCCGAAGGGAAATACAGGAACTGCGGATCACCCCGGAGGATGCCCAGGACAGAACATTCTGGAAATCAAGAATTCGGGCCGCTGACCCCATCTATTGGGAAAAGGCGAAGAAGAAAAAAATAATAGTTAATTAATAATAAATGATTATAGCAATACAATATTTGTGTCGATTGTAATGCTTTTTTTATATATAATATGCTCAACGTATGCACGCAAATGGTTTATGGGGGCTTTATGGGGGAAATCTACACCTAAACCGACAATTTACAATTTAAGCATAATTACACCACGGTATAAAATATTACTACTCATTCTGAGTCGAACTATAACACATAACCAACATTCCCCGTATGAAATACACAAAAGGAAGACCGCGAAAAAATGCATAAATTCTTATTCTATCATCCAACAATTAATGTTCTACGGTTTGTTTCAACTCCACCATTCTGACAGTCATTTTCTAACATTGGAACAGGCGTAATCGCTGGAGTTGTAATATAAAATAATATAACTAAATTATGGAAGTAAAAAGTAAATGTACAGATAAATGTACAAGTAAGAGTTTTTTCTCTCGATATTTGTTCGAGAAGCTTTTGCTTTAGCAATTAGCAATTAGAAAATATATTTGATTGCAGCTATCTCGACTACTAGTTTCATAAGAAAACATAGCCAATTGTATTGCTAGCAGAAAGTTTAATGAGAAACACTATCCACCAGTTGTTTATGTAGCACAGTAACCAATCCTCAGGATTACTCAAAGCGCTTCACAGTTTAATGTCTGGCAGATCAAATCAAATCAAATCAAATCACTTTATTGCCCTTAAAAAGGATATGCATTTTACAACTCATGATCATATCTAAAATATATGGGATGGTCACAACAAAATGCAAATGAATTTCCAGATGTATCCACTACAAGAGCAATTCAACCAGGTGACATCAATATGACTCATTTAGCATTCAACATTCTAATGGCCACCGGCACAAAACTCCTGCTATAGCGAGATGTTTTACATTTTATACAACGGTATCTCCTTTGAGACGGAAGTACATGGAAGAACGTAGAGAGCGGGTGATCAGACTCAGTAGCGACAGCACGAGCTTTCTTCAAAATTGCATGGTCGATTATTTCGGAGAGCTTTGGTGTAGGTAAACCAATGATCTTGGCAGAAACATGTGAGATTTTCAAAAGCCTGTTACGATTTTTCACAGAAGAGTAGGGTAGTAACAAATGCTGCAGTAGGTTAAGAGAGGCTCAATTATGCTACGGTAAAGGCGTAGAAGAAGTAGTGGATCAACATAGAAAGCTCGTAACTTTCGAAGAACGTGCAGTCGCTGATGAGACTTCTTTTGCACGGCTGTAACATGCTCTGTAAATGACAATTTTTCATCTAACATAACACCGAGGTAATTGAATGAATCAACCTGTTCCACAGGTTCACCGTTGATGACAATAGGTCTAATGACAGTTCTATTACGACGGATGTCGATGCACATTTGTTTCGTTTTGGAAACATTCCGATGCAGAAAATTGTTACTGCACCAACTAGAGAAACGTACCACTGAAAAAAGATATGACTGGTATGAGGCAAAAATCACCCAAAAGAGCGAGCATGGCTGTATCATCACAAAACCTCGAGCCATACAGCAATTAATGTGATAAGACTATTCGTACACAAATATCCATCACTATCTATAGCCA
This sequence comes from Ridgeia piscesae, assembly GCA_025642075.2. NCBI lineage: Eukaryota > Metazoa > Annelida > Polychaeta > Sabellida > Siboglinidae > Ridgeia > Ridgeia piscesae. The sequence continues at coordinate 200,578 of JAODUO010000252.1, read as the reverse complement.
GGTACTCATTCTAAATATGGAGCAACGTAGAGTACCGTATACCGGCATACCGTTGAAACGGTGGTTTTCGTACGGTTTTGAAAGCGGTTTTGAAAAAACCGGTTTTTTCATAACCAGTTTTCCATACGGTATGTTACGTCGCCTATGGACAATACTAAGACGTTATCGTGTGAAATATACGGTACGTATCACGCACCGTGTCCGGGCAAATAGTATACAGCTCTACTTGTCGGTACAATAATATTTGCTAAACACTTGAACATTCAACCCGAAATTTATCACTAGGCCAATGGAAAAGCTGATGTTGCGACGAAAATATTTTTAACGACACTCTGCCATCAGATGAATCGAAGCATTGCATGGGAGAAGCCGACGTTACGGCGGCGCGGCTGGAAACAAATGCAATCCCCCCCCCCCGTCTTATTCAGATGTCCTGTGCAGCAGCATCAAGCGCTGAGTGACATCCCCGGCATCCACAATGTTCTCGATGGTGAGACACGATCATCATTAATACGAAACGAACCAATCGAAATGGACATTCTCTACAGATTGGCTACGTGATTCATGTCTGCCATATGTCCAACGGGATGCCATGCGTCTTCCTGTAGTTGTGACGATGGTGAACCACCAGTATGGACTGTTCTGGAATTCGATTTCGTTCGCATTGTCCGTTGGTGTTCGAATGCTTATATGATCATTACTCTGAGCGTCCACGTCATTCCCATTTAGGTCCAAGTTATCTGCGCCGACCAAACTACCGCCAAGAGAGAAGTAATGGACACTAGCACCGAGCTTGATTGCCTCAGCCAGCGCCACCTTGCGACCATGAGTGGCTGTGCCCCTGGCGTCAACTGACAAGACTAGAGTCCAGGGTCTATTGTCGATGAACCACATGACTTCATCAAACACTCGTCGCATCTTACGTTCCGACTCAACGCTGCCCAACTTCTGCCAACGCATGCGCACAGTGCCGGACGTTGAGACGGTCATCCAGACGGCGTGAGTGGGGTGGTCAGAGGCGATGTTTGGGAGTGTGTCCTTGTCGTCACTGACGAGTGACAGGAAGTATGCACTGACGACCCCGTTCTTCAAAAACACTCCGTCTGCCTCAGCAACGTTGTCGTGAAGTCCAGGCAGTCGCACACGGACCCTGTGGCCCTTCCGGACGGCGTCTCGGAGACAGTCCAGACTGCCTCTGACCACTTGTCCGGCTCCATCGTGCACAAGCGCCAGAGTCCAGCAGTCATCGACCAGCCAACTTATCGCTGCCTGTCTACGAACCTCGGGTTCAAAGGTCGCTGTGTCGAGAAGACGGCGTGATTCGACGACGGCGCCCCCTGCCGTCGACAACATGTACGACTGCGAGGTGGCGCTGTCATCGAACTCACATCCTCCATCCACGCATGGCTTCAGACTGACACGGTTGACTGACTGCGCGGCCACGTGACCGTTTTTAACGGCTACATTAGTCAAGGGGAGGAGATCTGCTTGACTGTCGTTGCCGACTATTGCGTACATTGCCTTGCCGTCACGCACGGCTTGTTTCAGGGCGTCGATACTCCCCGTAAACACCTGGCCTGTGGCGTCCTGTGTCAGAACTGGCTGCGTCTTCTGCGAGTACTTGACATACCACTTGGCACCGTACCTGGCGGGGTTGCGGGTGTAGAAATTTCCGCCCACGTAATATCGAGTCACATGACTACGACCTGACGTACAAATTATGAACATCACCCAGTATACGTTTCCTTTGAATGCACCCCATTTTGCTCTAGTGGTCCGCGTGTTTTGTGCACACACGTAATCTTGCTCGATGTGGATCTGTGTAAACGGTATGGTCGTGCCTGTCAACAGATCCACCATGTAGACGGTGAGTGCTGCTCCTGCCCGCAGTGCCGCCACCAGGTCGTCCCGTCTGCCGTACACGGCCGTCCCGTCGGCGTCGTTCTCATACACGAGACTCCATCGGTTCGTCTCGCACGTGTTACCTGCGTCAACAACAAACATTGCACTAGTCTCGCTTAACCGACTGTCGGTCGGCTGCGGAACTACGCCGAGAAGACAGTCTGGTGACTTTGCCGGCTTTTTGAATAGTATCCGTGTGGGGGCCAAACAATGCTGCCACCTCACGGATACTGGTTAATCCTGCCGTATTTCCTATTTGATAAACAACTGGAAATTTGTATTTCTATTTATTTTTGCGTTAGTATAAATTTAATTTTGAATAGTTTGTATAATACAACATTATCTGATAAAAAGTATCGTTATTTAATTTGTTATTTCAAATTTGGCCTGATAACCAATCAGCGTCTCTACCCTAATCTGGGGTAGAGACGCAGCCCATTAAATACCCAGGCAGCGTTGACTGGCTTAAAAGTGCTGCCATCTCACGGAGCCTGGGTAACCGAGCCTAACATGGCACACACATAATAATTATAATTATAGTCACCGCTTTGGTTTCTGTCAGGTGTGACTTTTATTATTATAAGTTTTAGTCGGATATATTATAAATGCAGACTACATATATTTCTGTTCTTAAACTAATATATTCGTACCCCTTTAACATTTGTATTATTATACAGATGGCTTTAGTCAATTTGATATTATTTAACTTGGCTTATTTATGTTTCGCTTTACAGCATATTTGCCAATAACTGCGTTATTATTCCAGTTACCAGATATTTACTATACGTAAGTTTATTTATATAAACCAGTATTTTTGCCTTATTAATTTGTGTTTTCCAGCCAAAAGTAAAGTATTTATTTTGTTTGCATTTTGTATATTTGTATGCAATTTTATGCGGTTTTAATTTATAAAAAATTTAAATACCCATCAAAGGAACATTAGTTCCATACATACATACATGCATGCATGCACGCACGCACGCACGCACGCACGCACGCACGCACGCACGCACGCACACACAGACAGACAGACAGACAGACAGACAGACAGACAGACAGACAGACAGACAGACAGTCAGACATACAGGAAGGAAAAGAGAGAGGGAGAGAGGAGGGAGAGGGGGAGTGATGGTGGGAAGAGGAGTAGGGAAGAGAATGATGGGGAAAGGGACGGAGTAAGGGAGCAAGGAGGACCGGAAACTGATAGAAGAGATCGATCGTCTATACTTATTTCTGATTCAATCCACACTGCAGCACAATACATACACTTTGCAATTGGTTCTTCGTTCAACGACCGGATGATCTCCTCTTGGTTCGCCACCTGTTGTTGTAGCTTTTCGATGGAATCCTGGTGGTGTAAAACCATCGTCCACAAGTCACCTTCGCTGTCGCCATCGCGACAGTATTTCGTGGTACATTGTGATTTCACCGGATCTGGAGTTAGGACGGATGCGATGACCAACACAGCCAGTGCACGGACAATTCTTGCTGGCATGGCTCCGTAGTCTTGTCTTGCTGTAATCCGACGACGTTACAGCGTGACATTTGAAATGAATTAACTCAAAAGCTGTACAGGATTTGCATTGGACCAATATATATATATATATATATATATATATATATATATATATATATATATATATATATATATATATATATATAACCAGTAATTTAGCTTCTTCTTTCATAATGGGTTATATATTAAAGCATTTATGCAAAAACAGGAAAACACATTACTTTCGTTTGGAAAAGGAGGTCAGTTTCGTCTGGCGAGAGACCGGCCTGCCTATGCAGTGATGTTATCATATCTATGTTTACAACGAGTGATTGTTGATGCCAGATTAAAGTAATTTCGTCTGATGCCGGACCTTATGAAATGGTCCCTTATTCGAATATAGAAAGTTACTAATACTAAGTTGAGCCGTCGTGGTCCAGTGCCCCAAACACACACACACACACACACACACACACACACACACACACACACAACACACACACACACACACACACACACACACACACAACACACACACACAAAACAGGCACGCCCGCACACACGCACGCACGCACACACCGCACGCTCGCACGCACGCACGCACGCACGCACTGAATGAAATTATCAAAACATGTTTGTGTTTTGTGCGACCTTATTCTGCGTTACAACGGGTCTATGTTAAGCCTAAACACGATCTTGTAACCTTGACCGAGGTGGGTGAAAGGCAGTAGTATTCGGAATTTAACTGGCTGCTGTTAGATGTCAGGCATGTTACCTCGATCTGGAACAACGTCAAAGTAGTAACCAAGATTGCCTGCACGAGTACACTCAATACTTACGTTGTGAGACTGTTGATTCTGCAGTAGGTCTACCCAGTCAACGCTGGTCGCAATCTCTTCTCTGTTGGTTCATTCAGGAAGTAATGGCGAACTCACAAATGATTGGACCGCAGCATATATATTTATAAACGTAACGTAACAAAAAAGGATCATCTGGGAGACACCAGGTGGCGGCACTGTGAACAGTTTGATTATTATCAAGTCAATTATGAATTGCTTCAATTCAATGTATTACGCAGTGGCAGATGTATTTTTGTTTTAACAAATATTCTTGTTGGGTCAAAGGTTAGGGTTTGGACGATGGCACTTTTGACAAGATTCAAATCAGGTATTTGCACGGATTTGTGCATGAATGGGTAGAAATAATTATCACCCATACCATTCCAGTGTGTATTTGCATGGTAATCGCCATATGACGCCACTGTGTGAATGGGACCGAGCTATAGATGACGTAAGACCACAGTAAAGTATTCGTCCGCCATTATGACTTGTTATCTAACCCACATCGATAAACAATTGGCTTTCCGGAGAGTGGGCCACCTCTTAATTCGTACGCTGTTCTCACTGGTGAGCAAACACATAAGCAGGTCTTTTTGTTTTTGTAATGGTTCGCCAGTCGCTGTATCATTGGCCAGTTTCAAGAACGCAAACGAACGTACACAGAGGTGAGTGGCCCTGGGCACCTCGGAGGAGATGCCGATAGACTGCCCACCAAACGTTAGCGTACTAAGACATAGGGTGACATGGACGTATGCGTTAATACAAATACGTTATTACCATATGCTTATGCTTAGTCGAGAATAATCTCCTTAAAAATATGTCTTTAATTTACACTGATAACTACAATGGGTGTTTTTGTGGTGGATTCCTAATAGTACTGGACTAAAATGAAGTTTATCCGATATGTATGAACTTTTACTAATGGCTACGTCCCCACACAATACGGGGCACTATTTTACTAAGATGAAGAGTTCTTTAAGAAAATCCATCATTAAACAAAATTCGTTGTTAAATTAAATGAGCTTTTTCATAATGCAAGTATCATTTGCCGTATTACCAAGGACAGTAGTTCCACGACACACCAGTGACAGTCCCACTGGCGTGTCGGCGTGTTGACAGTTCTCAGGTTCTCAAGATCACTGTTAAGTATTAAAATCAATTTTAGAGTGCAAAATCGGGTTTTGAACTATTAACAATGTTACTGAAATTGTACCAATGATCACATACTTAACACTGTAACGTTTCATCTGACAGAAGATATTGACACGTGCTTCAATCAATATCCTAATTTTATTGTAAAAATCTCGCTACATTTAGTTTGTAAATAGCACTCATAAAACATCATAACATTGAGCAATAGTTCCGTCCAACGGTCTTTCAGTTGGAAGACCGTTTAAAACTCATAACCATTCAGCATTTTCATTTTAACACACTTAACATGCAACTGTTATGAAGGCCGTTGGGCCTAGAAAAGTCTCCTGTTTAGAGTTCTTCCAAGAGACGTATCCTTTTAACGAATGGACAGTAATTATGCTGACACTGCCTGTCGGTCAATGAACCTGCGACACAGTATTTCGAAAACATGTCCGTTGACGCTTGTTTTTTATATACATCATAAGACACCTTTTGAAGAAATGCATGTCAACGTTGTTTCTCTTGAAAGGTTCATATGCACGAATGCGAGTTCGGCGTTTTGTGCACTGTTGTGGAAGAGAGTTTTGAGTCGACAGTCCCTCCTAAGTTTCCGCTGTGCGCGCCGACCATTCCAACCAACTTCCGGGATAGCGATTCACTCTGAAGAAACGAACAAAATAGTTAATACGTCACCAAACCACGTGTTGTCGGAGTGTCTGGGAACAAACAATATAACCCAACTTTACACTCTCCTCTACGATATTTGTACTGTAGTTGACAAGCACTTTATAACAGACAATGCCACATATTGCAAAATTACATATATTTCTATAGATCGTAGCAGCAAAATTATTAGAACAATAATAATAATATGGCAACATTTTTATGCCCCATATATATGGCAATTAAAATCATCCAGAGGAGCATTACAATAGTATAAAGATTTCCTTTAAAAAAAGTTCAAATAAATATATCAGTATCAATTTATATATAAGAAAATATTGTCATAATAGTATTAAACTACTAATACTAATAAATACGAGTTAATTATACTACAAGTTAAAAATAAATAAATAATAACACATTTGATAGTAGATATTAAAATGTTCAGATTGTATCAATGTTCGTAATGAGTGAGAACGCTCTTTTAAAAAGACAGCGTCCCACAAGTGATGTCGGTGGTGAAGTTACAAGAAATACCACGGTTGTCGTCGTTAGGTAACATATCGGATAACTATGTTGTTATTAAGGATAGAAAGGCAGCCTACTGACAAAGCCACACGTTAACACAGACACGTAGTGATAACGACAACATCCTCTGACGACGACAAAATTAATCTTTATAGCGTAGACCGGCATAGGGTATTAAAAGTCATTCTAACATCAACATAAATAACACGTAAATGATTCTGAACAAGTCCGGCATAAAGGAACAGCGACATAAATAGTCACTGACATGATGTAGAATAGGCGCTGGTGGGTGTTTGGAGTAGTTTTCCTGAAATGCATCATGGCTGACGACGTTCAAAGGTCAAAAACAAAATGGACGACCGGAAATGACACAGGTTTCCATTAAAAAAACTGAAGAGGCAACACCAATAATAACACAATGCTAGTACTGAACAATAGTAATCTCGGAAACTGTTATCTGCTGATGACGACGTCAACAGTGATCGCGATATCCATACAACTGTACGTACTTGAGATATCCGAGTTTGATGAGCTCCGCACAAGCGTTGGCTGCCCGAACGCCAGAGCGACAGTAAACAACCATGTCTTCAACGTCCTTGGGCGGCAGCGGCGCCGCGTACTTCGCCTGGAACTCGGCATCCGACAGCTTGAAGGCTTCTACGATCTCACCAACTGCAACACGTTACAGATCCTCTTTGCATTTGCGTTTCAACAATTTAGTTATGCATTTCGCGAGAAATGCTAAGAACGTAAAATTAAATACGTCAAAGATAGAGGAGGGATTATGAAGACGGAACGAGAGAATTGACGAGAGAGAGAGGGAGGGGAGAGAGACAAGGCGGGGGAGGGGGAGGAGAGGGAGAGGGGGAGGAGAGGAGAGGGAAGGAGGGAAGAGGGGGGGAGGGGGGGGGGGGGGGGGGGGGGGGGGGGGGGGGGGGGGAGGGGGGGGGGGAGGGAGAGGGAGGGGGAGGGGGGGGGGGGGGGGGGGGGGGGGGGGGGGGGGGGGGGGGGGGGGGGGGGGGGGGGGGGGGGGGGGGGGGGGGGAGGGAGAGGGAGAGGGGAGGGAGAGGGAGAGGGAAAAGGGAGGGAGAGGGAGAGGGAGAGGGAGAGGGAGAGGGAGAGGGAGAGGGAGAGGGAGAGGGAGAGCAACAACTGAGTGTTTCATTAACCTACGGCGAAAATATTTAAAAACTGACGTACGCGGCACGTTAATGGCGTCGCCGATCTTCCCCGTCTCCTCCAGTTCGTTCGGGTTACGGACGTCCAATAAAATACCCGTGTTGTTGTTGACCATCTGTTCCACGTCACTCGTTGTGACGTCCTTAGGCGTGACTGAAACGGAATCATCATAAGTTAGTAGTTGACGCCTTGACCATTTGCAAAAGTGCGTTTTTGTACATAGCCCTGTCCGGCTTCTTTAGGACATTTTAAAGTGATTTAGAGTGAACCCCTCATAAAAGATGTACCGGTGAATCCTTCATATAAGATGTACCGGTGAATCCCTCATACAAGATGTACCGGTGAATCCCTCATACAAGATGTACCGGTGAATCCTTACTACAAGATGTACCGGTGAATCCCTCATACAAGATGTACCGGTGAATCCCTCATACAAGATGTACCGGTGAATCCTCCATACAAGATGTACCGGTGAATCCCTCATACAAGATGTACCGGTGAATCTCTCATACAAGATGTACCGATGAATCCTTACTACAAGATGTACCGGTGAATCCCTCATACAAGATGTACCGGTGAATCCTTCTTACAAGATGTACCGGTGAATCCCCCATACAAGATGTACCGGTGAATCCCTCATACAAGATGTACCGGTGAATCCCTCATACAAGATGTACCGGTGAATCCTTGATACAAGATGTACCGGTGAATCCTTGATACAAGATGTACCGGTGAATCCCTTCATACAAGATGTACCGGTGAATCCCTCATACAAGATGTACCGGTGAATCCCTCATACAAGATGTACCGGTGAATCCTTCATACAAGATGTACCGGTGAAACCTTCATACAAGATGTACCGGTGAATCCCTCATACAAGATGTACCGGTGAATCCTTGATACAAGATGTACCGGTGAATCCTTCATACAAGATGTACCGGTGAATCCTTCTTAAAAGATGTACCGGTGAATCCCTCATACAAGATGTACCGGTGAATCCTTCATACAAGATGTACCGGTGAAACCTTCATACAAGATGTACCAGTGAATCCCTCATACAAGATGTACCGGTGAATCCCTCATACAAGATGTACCGGTGAAACCTTCATACAAGATGTACCGGTGAATCCCTCATACAAGATGTACCGGTGAATCCCTCATACAAGATGTACCGGTGAATCCTTCATACAAGATGTACCGGTGAAACCTTCATACAAGATGTACCAGTGAATCCCTCATACAAGATGTACCGGTGAATCCTTGATACAAGATGTACCGGTGAATCCTTCATACAAGATGTACCGGTGAATCCTTCTTAAAAGATGTACCGGTGAATCCCTCATACAAGATGTACCGGTGAATCCTTCATACAAGATGTACCGGTGAATCCTTCATACAAGATGTACCGGTGAATCCTTCATACAAGATGTACCAGTGAATCCCTCATACAAGATGTACCGGTAAATCCCTCATACAAGATGTACCGGTGAATCCTTCATACAAGATGTACCGGTGAATCCCTCATACAAGATGTACCGGTGAATCCCTCATACAAGATGTACCGGTAAATCCCTCATACAAGGTGTACCGGTGAATCCCTCATACAAGGTGTACCGGTGAATCCCTCATACAAGGTGTACCGGTGAATCCCTCATACAAGATGTATCGGTAAATCCCTCATACAAGGTGTACCGGTGAACCCCTCATACAAGATGTACTGGTGAACCCCTCATACAAGATGTACCAGTGAACCCCTCATACAAGATGTACCGGTGAATCCCTCATATAACCCCATGTTCCGGTGAATCCCTCATACAAGATGTACCGGTGAATCCCTCATACAAGATGTACCGGTGAATCCCTCATACAAGATGTACCGGTGAATCCCTCATACAAGATGTACCCCCGGTGGGAATCCTTCGGATTCCCATACAAGATGTACCGGTGAATCCTTGATACAAGATGTACCGGTGAATCCTTATACAAGATGTACCGGTGAATCCTTGATACAAGATGTACCGGTGAATCCCTCATACAAGATGTACCGGTGAATCCCTCATACAAGATGTACCGGTGAATCCCTCATACAAGATGTACCGGTGAATCCTTCATACAAGATGTACCGGTGAAACCTTCATACAAGATGTACCAGTGAATCCCTCATACAAGATGTACCGGTGAATCCTTGATACAAGATGTACCGGTGAATCCTTCATACAAGATGTACCGGTGAATCCTCATAAAGATGTACCGGTGAATCCCTCATACAAGATGTACCGGTGAATCCTTCATACAAGATGTACCGGTGAAACCTTCATACAAGATGTACCAGTGAATCCCTCATACAAGATGTACCGGTGAATCCCTCATACAAGATGTACCGGTGAAACCTTCATACAAGATGTACCGGTGAATCCCTCATACAAGATGTACCGGTGAATCCCTCATACAAGATGTACCGGTGAATCCTTCATACAAGATGTACCGGTGAAACCTTCATACAAGATGTACCAGTGAATCCCTCATACAAGATGTACCGGTGAATCCTTGATACAAGATGTACCGGTGAATCCTTCATACAAGATGTACCGGTGAATCCTTCTTAAAAGATGTACCGGTGAATCCCTCATACAAGATGTACCGGTGAATCCTTCATACAAGATGTACCGGTGAATCCTTCATACAAGATGTACCGGTGAATCCTTCATACAAGATGTACCAGTGAATCCCTCATACAAGATGTACCGGTAAATCCCTCATACAAGATGTACCGGTGAATCCTTCATACAAGATGTACCGGTGAATCCCTCATACAAGATGTACCGGTGAATCCCTCATACAAGATGTACCGGTAAATCCCTCATACAAGGTGTACCGGTGAATCCCTCATACAAGGTGTACCGGTGAATCCCTCATACAAGGTGTACCGGTGAATCCCTCATACAAGATGTATCGGTAAATCCCTCATACAAGGTGTACCGGTGAACCCCTCATACAAGATGTACTGGTGAACCCCTCATACAAGATGTACCAGTGAACCCCTCATACAAGATGTACCGGTGAATCCCTCATATAAGATGTTCCGGTGAATCCCTCATACAAGATGTACCGGTGAATCCCTCATACAAGATGTACCGGTGAATCCCTCATACAAGATGTACCGGTGAATCCCTCATACAAGATGTACCGGTGAATCCCTCATACAAGATGTACTGGTGAACCCCTCATACAAGATGTACCGGTGAACCCCTCATACAAGATGTACCGGTGAATCCCTCATACAAGATGTACCAGTGAACCCCCCATACAAGATGTACCGGTGAATCGCGATACTAGCAAACGCAAACATGGTTCCTGGGAGTTAATGCGATGTCAACTTTATATACGTGTAACATATCTTGTACCGAGTATATAAATCGTGCACTTGTTGGTACGTTCAGAAAATTGTTGGGTCCGTCTTAAACGCGCTAAAAGACGGTGTACTGATAGTTAATAAATACATTTCATAAGGTAATGTTTGCTCTCCAATATCATTGTTGTCTGCTTTACTTAGCTAACGCTATTTTTTTTAAAGAAAATTGACTGGCAAAACAACTGTACTTAATTCACAGTAAGCGCCATCTTGAGACTAACCGTTTGGGTGTAGTGACGTCCATTCATTCATGCTACCAGCATAACGCTTCACGCTGCAAAATGATATATAAATAGTGTAGGGCATAAATGTTTCTCAAAATAACAGTGATGCAACTCTGGCGTCATCGACGCTGTCTTTATGGTGACACTGAGCAGTTAAATAACAGGCAGTTACGTATAATGACGGTGTCACATTATTTCGACAATGTCTTCAAAGTCAACTCATAATGACAACGAATGTGACCAAGAGCAGTTACGGTGTAGCGCTTTTATTACAGCGTTATAAAAGTTCCGATTGACGTTTCTGCGCATGCGCGATAAATGCAAAATCATCAATGTGCAACGAAAGGACAATGCATTTATGGTATAAATACTACGGGTTGTTCGTTAGTATGTACATAACCTCTATGCACAGTTATTTTTCGCAAATTACCACTAGGCAAACAAGTTTTGAGGCATGTTTTGATAGCAAGTGTAAATCACGTGACTGTAATGAGCCATAATCCGTGACAGTGATTTACACAAACGTAAGATGTTTCTGTTTTGAACATTTTAAGCAACTCTTCACAGTAATAATCACAGGAGAGTTAACGAACAGCCCGTGGCATTTTTACAAAAAATGCTTTGTCGTTTCGCTGCACATTGATGATTTTACATTTATCGCGCATGCGCAGAAACGTCAATCGGAAAGTTTATAACGATCGGAAAAATGTAAGCGCGACAACGATGCTACCTTACATTGCATGTGTATTGTAACAAAAACGTTTGGACACAACATATATTCACGCCGAATATGAACACCGATTGCCTGGAACAAAATGGCAGGTGCCTGCGTCTAGCTAACGCTGAGACCGATACATACTTGTCAAACCCGAGTTTGCCGAGTTCCTCACAGCCGGCCGCCGCCCGAACCCCAGACCGACAATACACCACCAAGTTGTCGGCATCTTTCGGCGGCTTCGGCGCGCCGTACTTCCTCTCAAACTCATCGTCCGGCAGGTTGAAGGCTTCCGTGAGCTCGCCAACTGTAGCATGGTACAGACGTTGCGTTCGTGAAGTTGTCGCCGGTATTAAAAGGACATGTATTCGACGATGTTAAAGGGAGTATGCCTCCTGTTTTATAGTACAATAATGTTGTACTATATAAATTATATCATACTGAAAATATTTTAATTAAAAGAAAATGCTGGTCAAATGCAGTTTCGTGACGAATCAATCGTTTCCCCTCAGAATAATTGTCGACGTGAACCGGGACAGTCATAATGACATGTATGGCTCCGCCCCCTTTGGGAAACAACCTTCCTCGGAATTATCCGAGCTCGCTATTCGGGAATTTAAGTGTCAACGCTGCGATGTAATGACAGCGCTTAACTACTAAAGCTGGTTCTGCTCCGTTAAAAGATATTTGGGATTTCAGTAACTTATAGCATAATATGTAATGTATACTGTATAATATAACTGCACAATAAAATATATATATAAATAGGAGGCACATTAAATAAATACTCCATATAATTTTCCAGCCACCAGTAGCGTGTAATAATGCATAGCATCTTAAGCATTATAGTCACAATATGTGAACACGTGATTCACTGTTATAAATAATAACATGGGTTTCACTTGGTTAATCAATCACTCTACATCAAAGAGACCAATACGTTATCGGTGACAGCAGTATAACGTGATCAGCTGGTGAACGCCACCTGGTGTCGTACCAACGATTGACAGTCAATGTCGCGTTAGACTCTGTTACTTACGGGGGACGTTAATGGCGTCACCGATCTTTCCCGTGTCTTCCAGTTCCGGTGGGTTGCGCACGTCGATCAAAATGCCAGTCTTCTCGCTTACCATGCGTTCTACGTCACTCGCTGTAACGTCGTCCGTATTAGCCGACTGTGGCGCCACTTCTGCAGTAAGAAAATGTTATCTGACGTAAGCGAGGCGACAAAATCAAAGCGAGGATTTATTTTATTTTACATAGGCCCTACACACACTTCCGCAGACCGCTGCTTGATTAGTACGAGTCGGTGGAACACGTTCAGGATCAACACCTCAGCGGAGTCTTACCGTAGCACACAGGAGCGAAGTAACTGCGTACATTATTACGATATATCCGACATTAGGCGAGTTAATGAGTTGTTATAAAACACACTGTAAACGTCCCACATTATATGTAATATTACCAGCGATTGGTGACGTTCCTGAAGCATCTAAATAGACAAAAACGTAAGTCTTTCAATACGCCTCGAACACACAATAATGTCCTTTCGCAGCTTCGGGTCATTTCTCTGCGTGAATGCATTACAATAGTTGACATTTGTACGCTGACAACCCACACGACACACAAATAATAACACAAAACCCACCGCATCTCGCACTGATTTAATGTAATCGCCTTTTGCAGGACATCCCTTTCGTCACGCTTGATTTGCTATAACTTTCTGATTTCAGAAACCAAAACATCGTTGACAAATGAACTTACAGTGCAACGTAGAAGGCCCTATGCATGCAGTACGCCATGAGAGGAAAAACGTTCACTTTAATATTCCAGATTACTCAGTATACGTGTGTGTAATCAACGACGGCACGGCTCTCCCCCAGTCCCGCACACGGAGACCAACGATGCGAGCTCCTTCTAGCGACTACCAAAGATTACGCAACATGTACAGTGTATATCGCAATTTTAATAATTACTGTCTGTCTCTCTGTCTGTCTGCCAGCCTGCCTGCCTGCCTGTCCGCCCGCCCGCCCGCCCGCCCGCCCGCACGCCTGCCCCTCTCTCTCCCTCCCTCCCTCCCTCCCTCCCTCCCCTCTCTCTCTCTCTCTCTCTCTCTCTCTCTCTCTCTCTCTCTCTCTCTCTCTCTCTCTCTCTCTTCTCTCTCTATTTTCTCTCTCTCTCTCTCTCTCTCTCCTCTCTCTCTCTCTCTCTCTCTCTGTCTCTCTCTGTCTCTCTCTCTCTCTCTCTCTCTCTCTCTCTCCTCTCTCTCTCCTCCCTCCCTCTCTCTCTCTCTCTCTCTCTCCTCTCTCTCTCTCTCTCTCTCTCTCTCTCTCTCTCTCTCTCTCTCTCTCTCTCTCTCTCTCTCTCTCTCTCTCTCTCTCTCTCTCTCTCTCTCTCTCTCTCTCTCTCTCTCTCTCTCTCTCTCTCTCTCTCTCTCTCTCATCTCTATCTCTATCTCTCTTTCTCTAATATTTCTCTCCTATCTCTCTCATATGTCCTCTTCCCTTGCTCCACTCGCCTCCCTCTCTCCCCTCCTCCCATCTCCCTCTTTCATCTTTCACTGTTACTTTATCAATGGATTCTCTTACTCCCACCACAAATTGTCTCCCGCGCTGTACGGTGCTGCACTGCCATGGGTAGCAGCAGCACGGGCCAAGTGTACACTACACACACGTGTCGCTTGTCTAAGTCAATGACTGTAGTTACCCCGCTACACGTCGCTTCACGGCAACTTACTAATCTTGAGCAATTTCCACCAGGAAATAGTTCGGACGCTGTTTGGCGTCCATGCAACACCGTTGCCATGAACATCTGCAAGACAGGAGACACACAGTTGATATAAATGCAGCCAACGATTACGAATTATTTACATTACACGCGTGAATTATTATCATGCCTTCACAGCTGATCTATGCTTAACGCAACATTATTATCAATAATTAAAACTACTCTGAAACCGCGCTTATGCTGGGTGGCACTCCCACCCATAGCTTTACGCAGAAACACATCTGCCCGTCATTTGGACGGGTAAAACCCGTTGTGGGACGGGTAGAAATATGGGTGGACGGATAAAAAATGAAGGAGCAAAAAGTCTTTCAAAATCATAGATAGTTACTGTCAGTTTTGTCTCAAACGTGAGTGTTTGTAGTCATCAGACATATTTAAAGTGTGTAAACTGGCTGAACACAGTCAACATCTGTGTCCACCCAAAACGTGTGAATAGCAAACAAATTGTCATGCATAAAGCCCTGCTCCCATCAGAAATGAGTTGTTTCTCGGTGTGTTTACTTACATGTTTATTTACATAATTACTCGTGTCAGACATGATTATATAACTGACACAAGAGTTGTCTACCGTATTATATGTATATGCGAGGTTAACGATTTTTATATGATACATAAGTGTTTGTTGGAGCTGTTCAAGTTCTGTTTAATGTCATCGTCGGCGGCCGCCATGGTCGAAACAAGTGATTCTTGTCGCGCGGTCAACAACAATGCGTAGGCGCCGGTTCGTTTGTCCGGACATGTATAAATAGAACTGCTCTGTACTGGACGCTCACAGTGTACAGCTTATATTTGGCTCTGTGCTGTGGTGTTGTAAATACATATGAGTGTAGGTCAACACATGGGGCGAGTGTGCTATATAACACCCGGTCCTTTACACCAACAGGGGGCGCGTCATAACCACCTTTTGCAGTACCCCAGTGAAATGCAATTCATGCTTCTACACTGTGCATACCGTATCAGAGCTCTTCGATATTACAGTGCATACCGTATCAGAGCTCTTCGATATTACAGTGCATACCGTATCAGAGCTCTTCGATATTACAGTGCATACCGTATCAGAGCTCTTCGATATTACAGTGCATACCGTATCAGCTAGAGCTCTTCGATATTACAGTGCATACCGTATCAGAGCTCTTCGATATTACAGTGCATACCGTATCAGAGCTCTTCGATATTACAGTGCATACCGTATCAGAGCTCTTCGATATTACAGTGCATACCGTATCAGAGCTCTTCGATATTACAGTGCATACCGTATCAGAGCTCTTCGATATTACAGTGCATACCGTATCAGAGCTCTTCGATATTACAGTGCATACCGTATCAGAGCTCTTCGATATTACAGTGCATACCGTATCAGAGCTCTTCGATATTACAGTGCATACCGTATCAGAGCTCTTCGATATTACAGTGCATACCGTATCAGAGCTCTTCGATATTACAGTGCATACCGTATCAGAGCTCTTCGATATTACAGTGCATACCGTATCAGAGCTCTTCCATATTACAGTGCATACCGTATCAGAGCTCTTCCATATTACAAAGCAGTGCATAACATGATAATTTAATACAATGCATTCACACTGTAAGAAATCGTCTAACCCTTACATAAAGCTGACACATGGATTAATGTTAATCCCATGCCATAATGTTTCAAATTACACATTATCGTTGTCGATGTGTTATGTAAACAATGCTGATACGGTTTGTTTAGAGCTGATTATTGTTTGCGGGTTGTTATTACTAAGGAACAATGCTACATTCCACTACTACATACAGTCGTAAGGTCACTATGACACGCTACATTGTCTTAAGGTCACTATGACACGCTACATTGTCTTAAGGTCACTATGACACGCTAGATTACCACAAGTCGTCATGTAATTACTACTGACGTGAATAGAACAATATAAACCTGGTGGCCTGAGCACAGGAGTAAATGAGGCTAATTGATAGCAGTGGCAATACAGCAGTGAGTATTCTGTTGAGTCATATGGCAGTTTACTAGCTGGCGAAGATACTCTCTTAGTATTTATATACCAGGCAGGGCGATCGCTCGGGAGCTTAACCAGTGATTCTCTACTAGAATGATAATATTATAAAATAAAATAAAAAATAGATTAAAGGTGTTATTTTGGTTGTACTGCCTCTCGCTTCATCGTTTCAATCACACTGGTTCATTAATTGTGTTTATAACGAATGTTACACATTGACGTTGCACAGTTATACCTACGTATCATTTGACCATACATAGTTGCATTGATGAAATCGTTACTAGAATTCCGAGTGATACTCACGAATTAGCCTAATTGTTCATTAAGTAGCTGTAAGTAAACACATGCCAAATAAATCGTTACGTAACGCTAATTCTACTAACAGTTACGTAATAACCACGCCACGTACCTTTCAGTAATTCGTTGTCGGAGTTCGGCCGCCCAGCGAAGCCGTGAAAGTGGGCCGAGGAGATCACCGACGTCGGCGGCCGATGTGACAGCCCCGGTAGTGAAGTCGGTCGCGCGGCCGCCGGGAACGACTTGTCGAGGGGCGCCCGCCAGCTCCTCGCTACTGCTTGCCGTGCGGCCGGCCTACACAGGCGGCTGAAATGCCTGGTTAACGACGCCATGATCTGCTGCTTCGCCGTTCGGTAAATGCGCTGGTTCCGCGAGTGAGGTCGCCGACAAAATGCCTCCTCGCTCGGCTAGCGTGAGAAGGGCGAGTTGGCTGCGGCGTCCCCTTGGGCTAGGTTGGCCGTGTGCACTCGGTCGAATCAAATCGGACCGGTACAAACTCAACTGAGATAGGTCGAGGTTATCACGTAATCGCTGTTTCCTCCGTTGCCGTTTGGTCGCTGTCCTGTTTATAGGCAACGCTACGCGTGTAAACAACCACTGTTGTGTCGAAATGAACGACGGTTACGAAGCGTCGCGGTGTGCAGGAGATATCGATCTACTGGTGTCGGTGAGATTATTGATGACGTCACCGAAGGTCACGTTACAACGCTTTGCGTGTTACACGCGTGATATACTGCCTGTCAATAAGTGGTTGTCGTTTAAGCAGTGTTTTATTGAATGACAACGCAGCCGCAATCCTAACAAGTTTCAACAAACCATTTTATGCCAAGGTTAGCCAACGTATTCGGTGACGTCACAGACGTAGAATCTCTAGACAACGGCAAGTTCCGTAATATAATGCCGCGCTTAAATCCAGAAACGCGCAACATCTAACGCATCTCTGGTAAGATATTTAAAGACAGACACGCACTATTTTGTCAAACAAAACGGTTTGTAGCAATTAATAATGTCATCAATCGTAATGGCTATGCTACTGCTAACAATAATTATGTCCGCTATACCCGACATAACGTAATGTCATTCATTACACACTAAATGCGTATCACTTCAAATGTGTTGTCGGGCTGGCTGTCTGCGACACGCCCGGTGGTATAATTAGACACGTACGCGTCGAACACAGAAGCAGTTACAATTAATTACGTAGTATACGGAAAACTATTGATTTGCAAAACACACACGCAACTGTGCTGAATTATTTCCGCAGGTGTAAATTAGCACTTCCCAGTCCGATAGCCACACCTGTCGAACTCTCATAGCGCACTCTCTCGCACTCTCTGTGTCCGTCCAACGTCTGGTCGCAGCCAAGGGTATGTCGTGACTATCGCACTCAGCAAAACGTAACTGTATCCATCTTACATTATTCACGTCGTTGCGTGTTGCGGATCGTGATGTTTTCGTCTTGCGTTGGCGTTCGTTGCCATTTATAACAAACACATTGATTTTACGCACACGTAACCCTGCTAGTTTATCGTGAGACTGGTTTATTTTTGGAACACTTGACTGACAACGGACATTGCTGCGATGGTGCTTGTAGTTTAAACAACGCTTGTTTTATATGGTAGGTGTTATCATTTTATTCTAACTTCGGAGCAACCTATATTTCATTTTACCGTCGACCACTTTAATTTATAGTGTACGTTTCCTATATTTTATCAACTTTTAACACAGGTGTGATATACTTAAACTTTGTGCATTTATTTCTTATTTGATATGATTTTTATGTTTACAAGCGTCACTGTTATATATATATATATATATATATATATATATATATATATATATATATATATATATATATATATATATATATATATATATACATATATATATATATATATATATATATATATATATATATGTGTGTGTGTATTGTGTGTGTGTGTGTGTGTGTGTGTTTGTGTGTGTGTGTGTGTGTGTTTTTGTTTGTGTGTGTGTGTATGTGTGCGTGCGTGCGTGCGTGCGTGCGTGCGTGTGTGTGTGTGCACGTATTGGATAGGGTTGGAGTGGATGTAATCAATACTTTATACAGAGGCTAACGTTTACTTGTATTCCATATATCGGGCGGTTTAGTTTCTGGCTGGGTCTGGCACCGATTTGTTTCTTCAAACTCCCCGCTCTTTCTTTCTCGCTCCAATGCTCCATTTCACGGTCTTCTCCACTCTCGTGTCTCGCTGTCGGCCTCCACTCGTGCCCCAAACCCGCCGAATGACTGTTAAGACAGTTTCACTCTCTTTTTCTCCTTCCTCTGTACACCGTCCGCCCAGAGCCCACCCGCTAGTTAAAGGGTCGCTACCCTCCGTTCGTTGCAGTTCGTCAGCGTACTCGGGGAACTTCTTTCTCGCCATCTCAGCTCCTCCGCGGTTTCTCTCTCTACTCTGTTCACTCGAGTCTACACAACTCTACATACCAAGCAATGTTGGTAAACTGAGATCTCCTCTTCTTGTTTTCCGACATCGCCAGGCGTATACACTTGTGTAGCACTTCGCAGCTGTAAGTATAATGCTGTGATTCTGCGTTTCCGCTACACTGAATGAGTGTATGTGCATTTGACGATGTATACGTTCGTCTATACGGGGCATCAACGAATACAATTATCGAAACGCAGCGAGACACAACATAATACTATGCACGCCATACTCTGCATTTTCTGCATTCACTGAAACTATCAAATACTACTACTACTACTACTACTACTACTACTACTACTACTACTACTACTACTACTACTACTACTACTACTACTACTACTACTACTACTACTACTACTACTACTACTACTACTACTACTACTACTACTACTACTAATAATAATAATAATAATAATAATAATAATAAAGCCGAAGAAGAACATTTATAAAGTGCTATCAATCTCCATCACTGCATTCGAAGGCGCTTAATGTATAATTTATGTATACAGTTATGTCCACACATTTTGGTTCCCAAGGTTTTTGGTGGGGTAAACGAAACGTGCGAATTATCGATACACCTTATTTTACATGATAAAGATGGTTCCCACATAAACACTCGAATCGCGAAACAACCGGGTTATTGAAGACCGGATAAAAGAGACAAGACTCTCTCTCTCCCTCTCTCTCTCTCTCTCTCTCTCTCTCTCTCTCTCTCTCTCTGCCCCCGTCTCTCTCTCTCTCTCTCTCTCTCTGCCCCCTCTCTCTCTCTCTCCTCCCTCTCTCTCTCTCTACACACACACACACACACATATATATATATATATATATATATATATATATATAATTAAAATTAAACAAACAAATTACCGAAATTATTCGGATATCTTAATAACTATTAGTATAAATATTATTATTATTAAGTAACATATGCAATAGATGACGAGAGTACGAGATGTGACCTCTCATAAGTGCCGTAAATGTAAGGCACAGGTTCACGTGGGTTCCATAAGCAACCAGCGACGTAAGTTCAACGCAAACCACCATATCCAGTACCTACTATAATGAGAATTAACGCAGTAGCACCTTGCTTGAATTGCGCTGTTTTGCTTTTTAGCTGCGATTCAAGCGCGTATCCTTCATCCTGCTAATTGGGTTTAGTTGTGCCGGCTGTAGGCTAATAACGAAACCGCCTTCAACATTAATAACATAACAAATGAACCGTTGAAATCACAAAACTCTTGGATCAACCGTTGTAAAAAATCGATTTGTAATGATAATAAACAGTCTTCCTAAAGATACGCGCACATAAGTGGTTATTATGTGCAACAACATCAAATTACGTATCAACTCACGAGTGCGTGTCAAGATCTAAATAACAATAATAATGAACTGTCAAAACCATGTCTGTTCTTAACATGAAAGACTTTACATCGTCTTGTAAAATACGGTAATGTTTTAGAACTAAGCGATTAAGAATACTTACGGACGGCTCCTTTTGACGAACCGCACCCCATCTCTTGTCTGTGAGTGTGCCTCGAATGTGAATTGAACTAGCCGTATAGTTGTCTCGATTGCCAATGAGAGACTTCGGTCTTAACTCGCAATACTGTCAGTCACCTAAGAGTCGTAATTGGTCAACAAGTCCGCCAAGGTCTTGTGGCTGGTCCGGACGATTCTATGTGGGATTAATCGCATTGTTCTAAGTTCGATTCAGGTATTCTCTTAGACGGTGTACGCTCAAGCGTCCCACCTAATCCACGGCGCAATGAAGGTTCGGTTCTATACACCACTTCAATAGTCCACGTGGTAATCGATTATATTGTTGCTCCGGTATTTTGCAGAATCACTCGTCCGCGACCGATAGAATGCAGTGTTGGATTAATCACACGGTGTTCGAACATTGTTGAATCCTTCTGTTGTACGATTCAATAGAAGATGTCTTCATTTCACGCGCACTTGTCCTTTAGTGCGACAGCAGCGTGTCTTTTAAAGGCATTCGATGACATGTTTTGCTAAGGTAACCACGACTACGCGAGCGAGTTAATTTCCGTGCATGTTGCCTGCGTTGTTATGTCGCCGTAGTCTAGGCGCTGGCCGTCCGCATGCGATAAACATATTGATCAGCCTACGCGAATAGAAGTAACACAAACGTACCTACGGCGTGACTTTTCGGATTCATAATTTCTACGCATTGTAGTTATCTGCGGTCCACAAGCACGTTGTTAAAGATTATTCAATAAACTACCCATCGGCACAATACTAGAATGTCGGGAGTTCATGAGTGGAAAGGTCGAGGCAGAAGTGTGATTCACGCCAGCTTTCTTCTAATATAAGACAGCATCCGTAAGGTTTATAGATTCCGAGAATTGCCTCCTTCAAGCTGTCGTGTCCTTACACAACACAGGCGTCTTCTGTGCACCTGTGATCACCACTTCACAGTCAGTAAGAGGTATATCGGGAGCCGACCTGTGACAATCAGAGAGCTGATGCAGAAGTCGCGACACATTCAACGTAGGGGAGGGTTGTCAGGCCAAGAAAATCTCCTAGAATGTCGTGTCCTACCAGAGCCTTGTGAAACAGACAACACAATCTGACCGTATTCAACTCGTGTGAAAGAACACGCCCGGTATATTGCGGTTGCACAGAAACGTGTAGCGACAAGACCAATGCACTAAGTGACAACATATTATACACGGCTACATGCATATCAACACAGGCAGTAGCAATCCACCTAAACAAAGCCAGATTATAAGTATAGGTGATACGTTTCTAAATCAGTCTGCTATGTTTGCAAAGTGTTGCATCCAATATGCACGATGGTCCCGCTCGTCGATGTGTTTAATATTTATTGCATATTTGGCGGACGTTTGTCATCGCGCAATTTAACATTTATGGCCAGCGGAATATGCCGTTGCATTGACAACGTCAACCATGAATGTTAAGTATAATTCGCAGAAATGTCAATAAATATAGACATGTCTCGTAGCGACGGTGAAGATGGGTGTGATCTATAGACATCTATAGATGTGGACCTATACACGCTTATGATGATATTAATTTGCTTGGATCTACACGAATGTTAAGTGTATGTTTTCTGTGGATCTACACGAATGTTAAATACATGTATTCTGTGGATCTACACGAATTTTAAGCGTATGTTTTCAGTGGATCTACACGAATGTTAAGTGTATGTCTTCGATGGATCTACATGAATGTTAAGTGTATGTATTCTGTGGATCTACACAAATGTTAAGTGTATGTCCTCTATGGATCTACACGAATGTTAAGTGTATGTCTTCTGTGGATCTACCATAATGTTAAGTGTATGTCTTCTGGGGATCTACACGAATGTTAAGTGTATGTCTTCTGTGGATCTACACGAATGTTAAGTGTATGTCCTCTATGGATCTACACGAATGTTAAGTGTATGTCCTCTATGGATCTACACAAATGTTAAGTGTATGTCCTCTATGGATCTACACGAATGTTAAATGTATGTCTTCTGTGGATCTACACGAATGTTAAGTGTATGTCCTCTATGGATCTACACAAATGTTAAGTGTATGTCCTCTATGGATCTACACGAATGTTAAGTGTATGTCTTCTGTGGATCTACCATAATGTTAAGTGTATGTCTTCTGTGGATCTACACGAATGTTAAGTGTATGTCCTCTATGGATCTACACGAATGTTAAGTGTATGTCCTCTATGGATCTACACGAATGTTAAATGTATGTCTTCTGTGGATCTACACGAATGTTAAGTGTATGTCCTCTATGGATCTACACAAATGTTAAGTGTATGTCCTCTATGGATCTACACGAATGTTAAATGTATGTCTTCTGTGGATCTACACGAATGTTAAGTGTATGTCCTCTATGGATCTACACGAATGTTAAGTGTATGTCTTCTGTGGATCTACACGAATGTTAAGTGTATGTCCTGTATGGATCTACACAAATGTTAAGTGTATGTCTTCTGTGAATCTACACGAACGTTAAGTGTATGTCCTCTATGGATCTACACGAATGTTAAGTGTATGTCTTCTGTGGATCTACACGAATGTTAAGTGTATGTCTTCTGTGGATCTACCATAATGTTAAGTGTATGTCTTCTGTGGATCTACACGAATGTTAAGTGTATGTCTTCTGTGGATATACACAAATGTTAAGTGTATGTCCTCTATGGATCTACACGAATGTTAAATGTATGTCTTCTGTGGATCTACACGAATGTTAAGTGTATGTCTTCTATGGATCTACACGAATGTTAAGTGTATGTCTTCTGTGGATCTACACGAATGTTAAGTGTATGTCTTCTGTGGATCTACACGAATGTTAAGTGTATGTCTTCTGTGGATCTACACGAATGTTAAGTGTATGTCTTCTATGGATCTACACGAATGTTAAGTGTATGTTTTCTGTGGATCTACACGAATGTTAAGTGTATGTATTCTGTGGATCTACACGAATGTTAAATGTAGGTATTCTGTGCATCTACACGAATGTTAAGTGTAGGTATTCTGTGCATCTACACGAATGTTAATTGTATGTATTCTGTGCATCTACACGAATGTTAATTGTATGTATTCTGTGGATCTACACGACTTTAATAATATAATTCGTTCGGTTACGTATATGACTATTGTGACGTGCATATAAACACCAGTTTCGTAATCAGCTAAGTCTTTTGTCAGGTGACAGCGGACGGATAGTAAATCACATATGAAAAACGTAAAACAGTTGCTCGTATGGTTCACAGATAGATCTTTAAGGTGCTATATATGGATGGCGTTGATGTTAATTTTCATGATAGTGTGCATGGATGCGATTTATCAAGAACACATATTTGTCGTAACTGTTGACGGCGTAAGTAATGTTTTCTCACAGATAACGCTGGGTCGGTGTTCCACGACGTTGTGTTGTGACAAGTCCAATATAAATACAGTATAATGCAATATAATTTATTCTAAGCCGTGACTTGGCACAATCGAATTGTGTGTCAATTCTTAAGCTTTTAACAATGTTATATTATTATGTAGAAGATGAAATACATGCACTATTCATACGGTATTATTGTGAAAATATAAATGTGATTGCTTGTAGCATAAAAAGGCCGAGGAATGAGGTGTCCATTGTAGATGGTAGCGCACGAATAAGATATTGCAAATGTCGTATTGTGAATGTCCTCTTCACACCGCTCCTTGTCTTCTTTGAACACTGAGTTCACCGCTTCGTGCTGAGATTGGTCTGGAACCAAGAGTTTAGCTGGATAAAAGCACCACGTGTGCAGCAGCGACTTGGAGATGTTCACATAACATGTGGTAAATGATGTTTGGCACAGGCAATGACATTGCAATGAACACGTTCATGATGAGGCAGCGGCACTTCTACGCCATTCTTCTTCTTATTCTTATGCTTCTGTATGACTGTCCCAGGCGATGGCGATCATGGTCTTTCAAACCGTACGGCCGTTGGTTTTTCTTAGTAGTTTCTTTGAAGCTCATAACACGCCATGTTGACAGACTATCATTTGTTTTTAATCGCTGAAGTCCTCTTGACCGTTTCCCTTCAATTTTTCCAGTTGTTTCTAGAAGGTCTAACTTATTTTCTCATGATGTGCCCTATAAATTGTGCCTGATTTGTCTGATTTTGATAATCAACTTTCTTTTGTAGTCGGCTCTTTTCGTTGAGGATTTCTTTTCTTTTCTGTCCACTAGATGCTCACCATTATTCTTTAGAAATGCCACATTTCAGTTGCTTCGATAGTGTGTTGTGTGCGTTTATTTAATGTCCAGGGTTCACAACCATTATAGTAATATACTCCGTCCTATAACGACTACTTTGGTTGAACTTCATTTTATGAGCAGATATCAGCAATGTTGAGAGTACGTTTATGTTTGAGACCTGACAAGAGAAAGAAGAACTCCACGTAGGAGAGG
>JAODUO010000252.1:160000-165000 GCA_025642075.2 Ridgeia piscesae | reverse complement strand
GCGATAACCGCAGCCATCTTAAATGAAAAGACGACTATCATTATTACATTTTATGCTGTAATATATTTAATATATTCAATATTATTTATCTTTATATAATTGTGTGTGTGTGTTGTGTGTGTGTGTGTGTGTGTGTGTGTGTGTGTGTGTGTGTGTGTGTGTGTGTGTGTGTGTGTGTGTGTGTGTGTGTGTGTGTGTGTGTGTGTGTGTGTGTGTGTGTGTGTGTGTGTGTGTGTGTGTGTGTGTGTGTGTGTGTGTGTGTGTGTGTGTGTGTGTGTGTGTGTGTGTGTGTGTGTGTGTGTGTGTGTGTGTGTGTGTGTGTGTGTGTGTGTGTGTGTGTGTGTGTGTGTGTGTGTGTGTGTGTGTGTGTGTGTGTGTGTGTGTGTGTGTGTGTGTGTGTGTGTGTTATCAGTACGACTTGTGTATTGGTCTTATGTAGAGTTCCGTTAACATTATCGGTCTGGCGAGCGCTATACAAAATAAACATTATTAAACATTTGGTAAAGGTAAAGCTATAAATATATCACTACCTATTCGAACACAACATTCTACTCTGATTAAGGGAACGTGTTTTTTCACGCAAATTATCTGGCTGTGTAAATTTGTAATTCAACACGAGCAGGTATTGCCGCATCAAAAACATTCGCTATCGTTCCGTGGTTAAATAAAACATTATAGTTGCTACATGTATTTGTTTATTTGTCCGTGATTCATGACAAGGTAGGTCGGCCTGACATCCACTTAGACGCTGCGGCTAGAGTGATTCGACTAGTGACTGCTTTTTGCTGTACATATGTGACCGCTCCTAGCTGAATTGGCATAACATAATAATCACGCCAGTCTGGAAAAGATATGTTTGTTTGCTTCTAAATGAACGTAGGCGTATGCAACAAGTCAGTACCAGAATACCGCTGCGTCACCGTAGGTATTGCAAAATCGGACACACGAACATGCTCGTTATCGATATATCTGGTTGTATAAGGACTTTACGAGTGAATATACACTGACCCCTTATCTTTCTACTGGAATGAATAGCGTGACACATATAAAAACAATGTTCGATTTAATTTTGCTAGGCTGGCATAACATAACCATACATATTAAAATCGTGTTTTCTACACAACTAGGCAAACCCACGCACCTCTTTTGGTTCAATGTGAATACTTCATTTGACAACAAATGAGTCGACCCACTTATAGCGCGACACGGTTGAATGAATGCCAACTACGTGGTTACATATGTTCTACTGCTGGTTCCACTAGTGGAAACGGTGCATGTCAATTTGTCGTATACTCGAGTTACGCAATCGTTGAATAACTTGGCCACAAAAGATGTGTGTTCTGTTTGTTGTCAACCAAGAACGCTGGAAAGTGGCAAACAAAACTAGGCTCTCACCCATGACTCGCTTCTTGGTCGTGTAACAGCGAGCCGTTGTTGGAGCGACCAACCGCCATGGCTGAAGCGTCTGCCGAGCTGCGTCCGACGATAGTCGAACGGTTGACCGTACCAGACCTGATGTCACCGCTCTACGCCCGATCGACAAACATCTGCTGAACGACGCCATGACTGGAGAATCTGCGTGCGACACTAATTCTGTGTGGTTGCTTCAGCTGGGGTGCTCTCGTCTTTATAAAGACATCGGGTGGCGCGCGTGACTGCCTTGGAGAGCTCTCACACACACAAAGGACCGCGCGACGATTGGGCGCGGTGGCGGGGCATTACACACAAGGGTCCACCGGGTTATCGGTAAACACGTGCGGTAAACACTCGTCGGTCGGCGCCTGCTGCTGGCCTGGAGAACGCCGAGGCTTTCACAAACATGTTTCTGCACGTAGCCGGATGCGCAGTATGCTAACCGTGTAGCGTTGATTAATTCTGTTTACAGTTTTACACCCTCTTCAGTATAACTCGACGCGATATTGGACAGGGTGATGTAGTGTTATCATAATGATGTATGCTATTTCTAATGAAGTATGGAACAGTGGTCCACATCTTTGCAGTCGGCTCGATCAAGGTAGCTTGGGCTAGGGTAGAGTTGTGAAGTGTATGACGACAACAGATACGGTGAATGATTTTGTCAGCTGCTCTAAGTTGGTCGTAATTAATTAGGCCTGCGAGCTAAATGTGTGACGACATGTTGAATAATGCAGTGCTTCGAACGAGAGACGAGGTAGATGGAAATGTGTAACGGAAGGTTTTGCCCAGCAGCGGATGAACGAGACTGGATGAAAGATGTCTGACAGTGTGCTGTTGCTTGTAGACAACTAGACACGGCACATTGGAGGAGGAAGGGTAACACGACGAGTTAGAGAGAACGAACTTTGTGTGGCGAGACGCGAACGAGGAAAAGCCGGACGATGAACAAGAGGAAGATGGAAGATGGAAGATACAGCAGATTAATTAAGATGGTAGTGTTGGAATCGTCAGATGATTGGTTACTACAATGAGGAGTGGCCCATTGTAACGGGTATGTACCAGATACCACAGTAGTCTTAGAGATGCTACTGTTTTTGTAAAAAAAGAAAAAGGTATGGTACATCTCAGCCAGCACATGATAGAGGTCAACCTGGCAGAATCCCGATACTGGCTGGTGAAGCCATATATGTATGTTGAGGGGCGCTCATTAAAAAATTATTACACCTTTTTACAGGTATGCTATATTTTATTCTACCTTTATGTTATTGATAATTATAAGTGATCCGTGTACTTAAGTTATTCTGAATGACATTAATAAACAACTCTATTGACGACTTATCTATTAACTATTAACTCTGTTGACGAATTATTCGATTATTTCGTATCATTAGAATCGGAATTCTATTTAAGTTCTAAAATTCGAATACTCATACAACGTTCATGCCTGTTAATATATGCACTCGCTAAATAAACTTAGCATCCCAAAAGCACTTAATTTAACTATTATATATCGATATTGATAACAGCAACGATAACAACAATATAATAATAAACCTAAACAATTACATCAACATAACTTATATGTATTAATATATATCACGGCTAAAGTTACACAATAGTTCATAATAAACAAATAGCCAAAGGTTGTACTGTTATACTGCCACATAATACTCCACTACTCAAAGTCGTTATCGGAGTCTCGCTAAGTCACTGCACCAGCCAAGTGTCTGTAGGCCGCCGTTGTGCAGCCATACGGAACGACCCACTTCAGGGACACTCGAGGCAACAGCTTGGTGCTTAGTGTATCGAGAGTGCCCCAGGCAAACTAGTCAGCCCACGAACCAATACTATGGTACACCGGTAGATTGTACGTTATGTATTACTATTATTATACCCGTCCACCCGAACGGTCAGCTGCCGGAAAACACCGGGAGATGACCATTTATATAGCATTTTTCTTGGAAAATAACTCGTAGTGAACTACTACTGTAGACAGTTTTCAAGGAAAGTAACTCGCTGTGAACTATTATTGTAGACAGTTTTCAAGGAATTAACTCGCTGTGAACTATTACTGTAGACAGTTTTCAAGGAAAATAACTCGCTGTGAACTATTACTGTACACAGTTTTCAAGGAATTAACTCGCTGTGAACTATTACTGTAGACAGTTTTCAAGGAATTAACTCGCAGTGAACTATTACTGTAGACAGTTTTCAAGGAAAGTAACTCGCTGTGAACTATTACTGTAGACAGTTTTCAAGGAATTAACTCGCAGTGAACTATTACTGTAGACAGTTTTCAAGGAAAGTAACTCGTAGTGAACTATTACCGTACACAGTTTTCAAGGAAAGTAACTCGCTGTGAACTATTACTGTAGACAGTTTTCAAGGAATTAACTCGTAGTGAACTATTACTGTAGACAGTTTTCAAGGAAAGTAAATCGTTGTGAACTATTACTGTAGATAGTTTTCAAGGAATTAACTCGCAGTGAACTATTACCGTAGACAGTTTTCAAGGAAAGTAACTCGTTGTGAACTATTACTGTAGATAGTTTTCAAGGAATTAACTCGCAGTGAACTATTACTGTAGACAGTTTTCAAGGAAAGTAACTCGCTGTCGAGGCCATAGCTTGGTGCTTAGCGTATCGACAGTGCCCCAGGCAAACGAGTCAGCCCACGAACCAATACTATGGTATACCGGTAGATTGTACGTTATGTATTACTATTATTATACCCGTCCACCCGAACGGTCAGCTGCCGGACAACACCGGGAGATGACCATTTAGATAGCATTTTTCTTGGAAAATAACTCGTAGTGAACTACTACTGTAGACAGTTTTCAAGGAAAGTAACTCGTCTGTGAACTATTACTGTAGACAGTTTTCAAGGAAAGTAACTCGTTGTGAACTATTACTGTAGACAGTTTTCAAGGAAAGTAACTCGCAGTGAACTATTATTGTAGACAGTTTTCAAGGAAAGTAACTCGCTGTGAACTATTATTGTAGACAGTTTTCAAGGAAAGTAACTCGCTGTGAACTATTACTGTAGACAGTTTTCAAGGAAAGTAACTCGCTGTGAACTATTACTGTAGATAGTTTTCAAGGAAAGTAACTCGCATTGAACTATTATTGTAGACAGTTTTCAAGGAAAGTAACTCGCTGTGAACTATTACTGTAGACAGTTTTCAAGGAAAGTAACTCGTTGTGAACTATTACTGTAGATAGTTTTCAAGGAAAGTAACTCGCAGTGAACTATTATTGTAGACAGTTTTCAAGGAAAGTAACACGTTGTGAACTATTACTGTAGATAGTTTTCAAGGAAAGTAACTCGTTGTGAACTATTACCGTAAACAGTTTTCAAGGAAAGTAACTCGCTGTGAACTATTACTGTAGATAGTTTTCAAGGAATTAACTCGCAGTGAACTATTACTGTAGATAGTTTTCACGGAATTAACTCGCAGTGAACTATTACTGTAGACAGTTTTCAAGGAAAGTAACTCGTAGTGAACTATTACCGTTAACAGTTTTCAAGGAAAGTAACTCGCTGTGAACTATTACTGTAGATAGTTTTCAAGGAAAGTAACTCGT
>JAODUO010000252.1:145000-152500 GCA_025642075.2 Ridgeia piscesae | reverse complement strand
TTTTGTAGACTATCGTGGCTTGTTTAATAACCCTGCGTCGCTCAAGAGTAGGCCATCCAAGGGTGGCTATTAGGTCTGTTGAGTTTCTTTTGCATCTATGATCGTTTTTGACAAGTCTGGCAGCACAGCGTTATACTCATTAAAATGTTTAATTTGGTTTGTGGAATGTGGATTCCATATAGGAGAGGCATATTCAAATCTTGGTTGGATTGACATGTTGGATATATGAATAATATATTTATTTGTATAATTCATAATATGGTAATAAAAAAAAATTCTTCGTAATTTGCTATTTGCATATAAGTGTACGTATTGATTAAATGCAATTCAATTTAATAGGCAGACTGGCGCCAGAGGTACTAGTCATGCATGTATAATGTATTCATGTATATGTCGAAGATAAAGGTAATGATGGACAACGACACATTACTATATGTCAACAGCACTCAGGTCGAGAACATTGAAAGCTACATCTACGGGGGACAGAGATATAGCACCAGAGACAAAAACCAAGACAAGGAGATTCAAAGAAGACTCACGGCCGGATGGACAGCATTCGCCAAGCACCGCGACATCTTTAAGAGTAACACTGGTCCATGCTTAAAGAGACAAGTCTACAACTCGTGCGTACTTCCAGCAATGACATACGGCGCGGAAATATGGGCACTCACCACCCAAGCACAGAACAAGCTAGCACCCGCACAAACAAAGATGGAAAGGAGTGTGTTAAACATAACATACCGGGACACAAAAACTTACTTCTGGGTAACCGAAAAGACGAAGGTCACATATGTGATTGAACAAGTCAGAAGGCGGAAGTGAACCTGGCCAGGGGATGTCAGCGGAATACGAAATAACAGATGGACATTGCATATCACCACCTGGAAAACCTACGAAAGGAAGACCTAAAGAAAGACCGGCGATCCCATTAGGCAATGAATGTTTCTCCCTGTTAACATAGAGGAGGATATTGTGGGTGTCAGTGCATGTCAATTTAAATCAAAAAAGATTTCTATGAAAAGTCAACATATGTTTGTTATATCATAACAAATGTGTATCAAAGCAGTGTTACCACAATGATGGAAAGCCTGAAATGGTCGACTTTTGCGAGCAGGCGGGCTGATGCCAAGCTCGTAGTGGTGTACCGTATCGAGAGCAACCTAGTGGACACAACAACCTCCCCACTCGCCACGAAAGGCAACGCTTACAGCTACTTCAAAACATTCACCCGCATCGGTGCCTACAAACACATTTTCTCTCCAAGTACCATCAAGTCTTTGAACAAATGCATACAACAATTAGTTAGCAAACAATCGCTCAACTCATTTAGAATGAACCAAACACATCAATCTATGCTAAAACAATTGCTTGACCTATATCCACGCAACTACTACATAGCGACCAAGTTCTCAGTTCTCAGGTAGTTTCCTCCAAACGGCCCAAACTTGCTGCTAACGCAGGAGTTGTCCTTCTCTATAATTAGTCCACTACAGGTTACACATTTACCCCCTGTGGACCACCGGCTTTTAGCGTCGAAAGACCAAGGCAAATGTGGGGTGAACGAAATAGCCTAAGTTTCGAAACGGCGGCAGATGGGATTGAACCACCGTCCGCTCGATTGACAGTCCGGCGCTCTACCGCGCGACGACCGCTCCCCTCCCAGCTCGACAATTGTACTCTAACCAAGTGCGTGGTTATTACAGAGTGCTGAGCTAACATAAAAAGAAGAATAAAAAACTGCGGTAAATACACGAAGTCGTTGTGAGTACATCAGAGTCAAGCTGCGCGCACGAGTGCTCTATTACAACTATCAGATATCCGTATCAAGGCTGGATGTCCACTGCGATACTCCCAGCTAACATATCTTATGCGTGGTTAGAACCGAGTCTTGAGTAGTACTGACAGACGAAGCCAAACATTTTACAAGTGCTGGTAAAGCCAATTGAACGTCGCAGTATCACAGTCAAATAATTTGACGCCACACCTAAATGTCATGCAATATTAAAAGAGTTGTCTCATTGGATGTTTAACTTAATAAGGCGATTGTTGAGCCAATGGAAAATTCGCCTTTAGATGTTACTTTTTCACATTGAAAACCCGTGTGACATGCATATTAGTAGTCTGACAAATAAGTCCTGTTGATATAACCTTTGAAATGTTACGTCACCACAAGAATGTTTAATTATCGAAGCCAGGATGTAAGTAAGTAACGCGTGTTAATCGTTATTTACTTTTGTTTTCTTTCAATTCAACTATGTACAACAGTTAATGAAACGTTGAACTTTCTCAAATCAACAAGTAAATTGTTATATAACAAAAACGCGTGGTCACAACATGACGTCACTGTACATATAAACAATCGATTTTTGGCGAAACCATTACCACGCACGCATATCAATGATTCACTTTGATTTACGTGACATGGCATGGCGAACACGTCATAAGGTGGATTTGTGTCAGTTTGTTTCCTGGAAATCGCCAACGAAATATGTTTTCTCTGGACCATATGCTGTATTCTGGCCAGTGCGTGAAGAACGGATGAGAGTATTCAGACTCGTATTGGCATCCATCCGCTTCTTTGTCGAGGCTGCAGTGAAACGTGTAATTCATGCAACTGAATATACAATCGTGAATAGTTTCTCCGCACATTTTGGATCCATGGTTTTTTCCGGATAAACGAAACGTGTAGATTACGTAAACACCCTAATAAAGCTGATTAATTCACACTTCACATGTATGACATTAAACACAGCAAAACAATGTGTAAACAAGTACTCCTTTCTTTGCTGGAAATGACCATTGTGTCCCTTAATTGTTACTACAAGTGAGTAATGACCCTTTGAACATTGCTTGGCTTCGTACTGCTATTTTCTTAAGAGATGTACAATGACCGATTGTCTGAAGTATAATACAGTGTTGTGTGACCGGTATCATAAATAAACGGATTAATGGAGCAATTAACGTGGTGTCAAGCAAGCATTTTGGCTAACTATGCTCTGTATCGTGTTATCAACATGTACATGTAAACTAATCTAATAAACGTCCATGGCGAAGTGTTAGACATTTTCGGTTTGCAGATGACGTTGCAAACTTCTCTTTAGCAACTTGGGAAAAAAAAACCCGAAATGTCTGTTAAAGGTACTGGATACACACAGCAGATGGGTTGGTCTTAAACTTAACAAAGATCATATAAAGTTCACTGCAAACTTTCACTTCACACGAGCAGTTGGCACTAAGTGTCAGAGAACGAAGCATCATGTATGTCATGATGCTTCGTCCAGGACAAAACACCTCCCCGTATGTGCCTCATAATGTAGGTATTTAATAAGTATATTTTACTAATTATAGTATACGGATGTCAGAATGTTTAGTGACGAAACAGTTATAAACTAATTAACGATGAGGATCAACATAAGTTAATATTAAAAATAATAATAAACTTCAACATTAAACAAAGAGATGGCTTCCAATAATAAGTGAATTTCCAACAATGTTTCCACTGTAAGGTGAACAAATATACGAAATACATTAAAACACATCAAAGTGGATACCACACGTGCATGAACGACATCAGGTGGACTATCAGATCATCTGAATGGAGTCACAATGGAGAGAAGAGTATTAAACAGGTCAACAAACGACGAAATGACGATTTAATTAATGCAACTGTCTTCTGCACATGGGTAAACAAAGACAGCGAAAGACAGGAATGTCAACGTCCTCCTGTCTAGCCGGTGGATAAAGGCTGTATGACAAGTAATCACGTGTATTACCCATGTCCGATATATCGGCATTTTTCAGCTGAATACACACACATACACAAACACACACGGTTGCCTTTGTTCGTATGGAGACCGTTGATGCGTTAGAAGACAGTGCCACCTGTATCACCATTGTGATCGCGCCATCCTCAGCGAGACTCGATCAATGCAGCACGCTGTTGTTGAAGACACGTCTTGTGTGAGTCGGTGTTGGGTCGCCGGCAGGTGTGCGACCTTCACACCCGAGGTGAAAGCTGAGGACAGACAATTGCACCACAGTGGGTGTCTTGGGCTACAGACCAACGCAGTCGCCATCTGCAGGAGATATCGACTCGACGGTGAACCACCTGCTCACAGAGCGGCCTTGCCGAGCCGTGCCGTGCTACCGAACCGTCGCCATCTACAGGGTGTGCGGAGGTAGAAGTTATCTACCAGTAGTGTGAATGTTAACTGCGAGAAGTGCTTTAAAACAAAATCGACAAACATCTATCGACAAAGACCGCTTTCAGCGTTCACCTGAATCACGTTGGACTCTCGATAAGGCAAGGGCTTCATTGTCCAAGAGATAGATATGCTAGAAAAGTACAAAGGAGAGCAACCAAAATAATACAAAACCAGAAGGATATCAGTTAAGAAATCCGTCTAAAAGAATGTGGTTTAACAACACTAGACACCAGGAGATCGAGAGGAGATCAGTGTTTAAAATATTGAATGGTTATGAACATGTTGATAGAAATAGATTTCCCCCGGTTAAGGAAAATAGAAGGACTAGAGGACATGAAGGTATATTAACAACGGAGCAATGTGGACTTGATATTAGAAAGTTATCATATTCACAGAGAACGGTAAATAGGTGGACCAGATTAACTGCTGATTGTGTAGGTGCTAGTAATGTTAATATGCATAACAAATTAAATCACCATATATCTCAAAAGGGCGGGATACACTTAGATAGATAAGTTGGACTCTCGATAAGCCAACGGGTTTCCTTGTCCACCTGCCATCTAGAGTTAATTATCTAGGTGGCAATTTTGTTAAAGCCCGAAAAACGTGTTGTTTCTTTTAAATGTTGACGCCGCGATGCGACATTGTTGCTATGGATTCAGTGATTATAGACGTGTTGGTCAACGCTGTAAACACAGTACAACACTGGAGTATATGGTGTCGATAACATTTCATCATGATGAAAAGAGTAATGTAAATCCAATTCAGCCGGGAAATGTTTACAATAAACCGAAATCAATGAACATAAATAACATGACGAATTTGATATTACGCTACCCCTAAACTGTCATAAAATCGCATGATAATACTTGCAAACCCACAGTTACTTTAATAAAAGTTGAACCACTTGCTTGCACGTTCGAACTATCAAAAAGCGATTATTGTAATGCCAGAAAATTACTTGGACAACTGTAATAAAATAATACAATGAAGAAGAATAACTAAGGGTGTGGATGGAAAACACAAACGTTTCACAGCATCATAGTTGCTTAACGGTTATGAAGATGGTGGAATCAATGCACTCTACAAACTAAGAACATGTAAGGCAAAACAGTCGCCACGAAGTAGCATTAGCAAAAGGGCAATGTTGATTAAACATAAAAGTACCAATTCCCACAGAAGGCGATAAATGATTGGAACAGATTATCTACGGACTAGGCAAATGCCAACAGGTGGAGTTCCACGGAAGTGATTCACAGCTGTGGGCGGACGACGACGAGACACAAATGGCTGCACTCTCGATAAAACATCCACTTCCTTCAGTTGTGACGTTGCGCTGTTAGCTACGATTGCCAACATCCTGTAGTAGGATGTTAGATCAGGAGGCGTGAGCCTTTATCAGCTGCGCTGCGCCATCAGTGGATGTATTCACACAATGGTGGTACTTTTATTGTGACACGTCGTCAGTCACGAAGACGTAAGCTCGTTTTTCTGTCCTTGTCGCTTCGGCGTTCTACCAATGATTGCTTGATTCGCTGGTTTCTGGCAAAGGGCCTGGTGACGAGGACGTCGTGTCATGTGAAGACAATCACGTATTCTTTCTCTATAAAACGGACTTATGGTCGTGAAGTCCAGTTATAGAGGTACACACATATGCGCACGCTTGCACCCACGCACACACGCGCACACACGCGCACACACGCGCACACACGCGCACACACGCGCGCACACGCGCACACACGCGCACACACGCGCACACACGCGCACACGCGCGCACACACAAGCGCGCGCGATTTCATCCATACACAACACTCATATCATGATGCTGATGCTGATGCTGATGCTGATGCGGATGCGGATGCGGATGCTGACGCTGACGCTGACGCTGACGCTGACGCTGACGCTGACGCTGACGCTGACGCTGACGCTGACGCTGACGCTGACGCTGACGGTGACGGTGACGGTGACGGTGACGGTGACGGTGGCGATGGCGATGGCGATGGCGATGGCGATGGCGATGGCGATGGCGATGGCGATGGCGATGGCGATGGCGATGGCGATGGCGATGGCGATGGCGATGGCGATGGCGATGGCGATGGCGATGGCGATGGCGATGGCGATGGCGATGGCGATGGCGATGGCGATGGCGATGGCGATGGCGATGAAAACGAAAGCAATAGCGATATATAAAACACGTTGTGCTCTATGTGGTCATTCTGCCACTAGGTGACAGTCTTCGCTGGGTCCGTGGTCGAATGTTTTTCTCTCCGCGGTCGAGTGTGGTGCGCCCCGTTGTCAAGTGTAGCACGCCCCGTAGGTACAAAATGTCCGCCGACATTTTCATTTGTCACTTCTCGGAAAGTGTCCGCCTACCCTCCATCAACATTAATACCGCATGAATGTGTCCAGAAGCAAATGTTTAGATTCAAATTCAATGAAGTCCCAACGAAAGGTGACATACCTTTGCATTTAAACTAAAACAGAATCTTAGGTAATTTCTCTGCGTATTTGACCTATAATTGGTTCCGCTCCCATTAAAAACGTCGGGAATGCCTTGATCGTTCACCACATCATTTCAGCTGTGATTTCCGTTTGGTCCTGTCACCCTTCAGCGTGTTCCCGATATTCACCTGTTACTGCCGTCCCTGAATCGCAACCGGCAGACCAGACCTGACGTGACACCGCCCGACCTCAAACATTCGTACGCAGCAGTGAAATCAATGCAATCACAATTCCAACCCGCTCCCCATTTCCAAACCGAAGCCCTCTCACCCATTTTCACGTAGCATTAGTTACCCTAGCTTCGATTGCCCGTCAATTTCGCCTCGGAGATTTATGCTCTGCCATTGTTACCACAGGACGGTCTTACCCCAGAATAGGATAGAAACGCTGTCTTGTCTTTTCGGGCCCAATTTTGCTTGATTCGCTGTTTCTCAAATTAAGGATCGTGTCTTTAACATAATACTATACTAATAAAAGTGTTCAACATTAAACTTATATTCACTCAAAAAATAAACAGAAATACAAATTTGCAGCTGTTTATGAAGCAGGAATTATGACAGGATAAGCCTCGATTACACAGGCTCCGTGAGGTGGCAGCAATTTTAAGATAACATCAGAAGCTAGTGAAGTGAACAGACTATCTTTTTGGCTAAGTTACGCAGGCGAGCGAGAGTCGGTTAAACGAGACTATGGTTCTCCAGGCGCCGTGACGTGGCTGCCATTTTGAGCCACTCACAACAGCCCGAAAAAATACAGGTTAATCAACATTTGTGACCACCTGGAGTGTCATACG
>JAODUO010000252.1:125000-135000 GCA_025642075.2 Ridgeia piscesae | reverse complement strand
TGTTAAATGTAAAAGTGTTTTTCTTTAACAAAAGGCAAATATCCATTGCCGTATTTCTTGGGAGACTATTTCCATGACACACTGTAGTGACAATGTCTTGTTGGCGCGTCATGCGGTTGACAGTTTTCAAGTATTCAAGATCGCTGATACGAATCAAGGCTGATTTTAATGTGAAAAATTGGGTTTAAGAGCTCTTAACAACGTAAATAAAATGGTCCCCATTGTCATTCAGGTCTTGTTCTATGAATGCTCCATTTTAGCGGCCGATTGTATATGTAGACCTAAATAGGATCTTACACCGCAACTTGACTTATACAACTACCGACCTCCACTTTAGTTGGAGATACTTCAAACGTTCTACCGTCACAAGGCCCATTCCCTGAGCCGCTCACAGGAGTAGGAGGAGCTCTGGCGTGGACGGTGACATTTGTCTTCAGCAAAACACAACAAGTGTCCGCGTTGACGTTAAAATCCGAGGCCACGGGGAATACACGAGTGACCTTTTGTAGGCGACCTTCAGCACTAGGATCTTAGTCGTCACTCCCAGAACGCGATCCCGTGGGAGTCGAAGCTTCACGGCAGATATATTTGTATTCGGCTTGCATGGCGTGGGACGGAGTTGAAGTTTACGACGCGCTTTGATCCAATCCCGGCCATGTATCAGTGGTAGATCAATAGTTCCGGCGCTTGGCTGCCCAATATGATCATTTCTGGTCACCATACACTGTCAGGTTCTTGTTTACGGAACTCTCGTTGTTCTCACTGATTTAGACATATTTTATGGTGTATCAAATAATGCCAACATCGTTTTCTTTTTATATTATACCGCTATGGTGAAACATAAAAGAAACAATGCCTCTTTTTGTGTGATTTGATCATTAACGAGTCTTCTTGAGGTTTAATTACAAACGCAGTGAACCACCGCCATCGTCGCTGATGACGGTGCTGCTAAAAACGTTCCATTTCCAGATGGCTTTGTCACTGCTGAATCTTCGTGGTTTTAAGTTTAAATGCAATTCTAAAATAAAAGTAAATTTTACAAACACTGACAAACGGTTTAGTTATCACAGTTTATGATTATAACAAAACCTCAGTTCAATTTTCTTACAAATCGTGTTGATTTACAAATTTGTTTGATTGGCTTGCGTTGATCTTTACAAGGTCCGCCTTTTAGGTAACGTCTATTCCGAATCAGAAAGACCCGCGGATCACAGTAGCTATGGCGGTGTATGTATAACATGCGCTAGCATCTTACTTTTAATGCATGTCAGTTCACGAACCTGTTAAGACTGATGTAAAATAACGAAGAATCAGGACTAGGTACAACCAGATCAAAGACACCTCGAGGGACCTCGCAGCTCAAGGCAGACCTGTGATGAAAGATGGAGGCTGGCCGCAGCTGTAGGATGCACATGTCTCCACTACAGCCTTTGAACAGTATAACGAGACAGGCTGCTGCCATACACACACTCACACGCACACAGACGCACGACACGACACACACACACACACACACACACACACACACACACACACACACACACACACAACACACACACACACACACACACACACACACACACACACACACACACACACAAACACACACACACACACACACACACACACACACACACAACACACACACACACACACACAAACACACACACACACACACAACACACACACACACACACACACACACACACACACACACACACACACACACACACACACACACACACACACACACACACACACACACACACACACACACACACACACTCTCTCTCTCTCTCTCTCTCACATCCACAACCACATACATACGCACGCACGGACACACGAGCGCGGATAGTGTATGTGCTGGTGGTTTAATTTGGAATTATACAAATCATAATATACACAAACGTAAAACAATCGGTAAAGACAATCCACAACATGGCATGAGACACAATCCGGTTTGACAGCGGAACCAACCACGACTGTGACCAGTTTGGGTGAATAATTTCATTGTTTGAAGATAACGATTAAGTAAACTGGTCGCCGTAATCCCCACAATAACTATTATCAACTGTGATTGCACGTATACTGTGTATATGATTAATAGAACAATAGTGCAAATGTAATAACAATGATATTAGATGATGAATGTTTACATAAGTAGTTTGTAGCTGTGACTATTCCAAGCATCAGCAATGGTGTAATATCAAAGTAGAATAATAGTACATCAAATATATGTGTCAGACGTTCCGGGTGAATTGAGATGAAACAAGAACTTTATACCATCCCATTCAACATGTGCTTTTAATGATAGCATAAAGTTAATTGGGTTCTTTTGATACAAAGTCTAAGTTCCAGAACAAGTGTCACCTTTCAAAAGATGGCACCACGAAAAGATTATAATTTACAGGAATTCCAGCCAAGATGCGGCGGTGCTCTTTGATATGGTTGTGTGTCGTATGTTCCTGAGAGCTTGCCGTGTCAGCTACGGGTCAGTTTTAATTAATAAAGGCGAATGACGTTTTCTATTTGTCGTTTTTGTGCAATCGTGAGCCATACCAAGAAATCGTCGACTTAAAAATCGGATTTTCGGTCACGCTATACTAAGAAGTCGTCGACTTTAAAGTCATTGCTGTCATGCTACCAACTGTTGCTGGTGTCGTCTTACAACCGCTACAGGGAGATGTTATTTCGGAAGACACCGGTTGTCTACAGATAGCTGTCCGCCATATACACAACGAGATGTTTAGACTATGCGACCGCCGTCGTTTCTCACAGACATGCATGACACTACATAGTAGCACAATACTACCGTTGCTCTCTTAAAGCTAATCAAAGTTATTGTCCGATTACGTGTATTAAATCTTGTCAAACGTGTGTTAACATAAACGTGAACTATTCAAATTGTCGACGTATTGCGAGCAATGGTACGCTGAATTTGGCGAATGCCTTCACCTTCCAGATAATGTGGATTGTTTCTTGGACATCGAGTTCACAAACATATAGATAAATAACACTTGTAAACAAGAAAACAACCATCTGTATTGCTGCTGCGTTATATTGTCTATATAATCATTGGCGAATTATACATTCTCCCGTGGCCTTAGAGTGGGCTTAACGTTTTGGACAGACAACGGTGCAACTGTCATCCATCGGTCTGTCACGTTGAAATTGTTCAAAGGCATATATCACGCTGTCAATTACAACCTCTGTGCCTGTCATTAATTAATCGATTAATTGTTTCGTTACTTGTCACGCTGTGATGCCGTGCTACGTTTAACGACGTCATTGCCATTGACTGTCTTTGATCAGTTGACAAGCGATCCGGCGGTGATGAGTACTTGACATGTGTCATCGTATCTCGACGTGGCATTTCTTGCTCTAGAGTCTGGAGCTTATTGACTATTGTTATTGGTGCATTGGATTGTGGCCCCCGTGCACTAATAGATAGTCACTTCGATGTGTGGCTATGATGAATGTCAATACAATAAACTTATTGCACACGGTACGGATGACCAACCTTGGAAGATGTGTTACTTGCAAACTATACACAGAGCAAACGATTTACGAAAACAATTCGTTTCCATATACGTACACACATTCTTCCATCTCTGTAACTGCACGTATTCTTAAACCTGCTCTTTTTCGAAAAAGATACCGTCTTTCTATCCATACGCAATTTTAAAAATGATCGTTTTTCGCTCGAAGAATCCAATGTATTATGCGACCTTCATAATTATCATCTGTGTACCAATATATATATATATATATATATATATATATATATATATATATATATATATATATATATATATATAAGGTAAAGCATTAACAACACTGGAGATATATTCGACTTTCTTCAGGAGAGAAACGTTCGCTATCGGTTGAATTGTTTTTTCTTCTTCTTTAATTTGTTTGATAATGGCGAAGGATTCTGGACAGATAGAAACAATTACTTTAATTATGTGTTAGCTATGACAAATTACTACTACGCTACAAATGCTGACATCAAGACAGTCATTTAATTGGCCGTCGTTTCCGTTACGTTAAATAATGTCAACGTTTTTAAGATCATTTATTATTCCAGCGCATGCCAAATAATTGTTTGTACTACGTTCAACTTCTAGAGAACAGGCCATCTCCTTCTAACACACCCCTGCAGCGGATGACCTGCTCTGGCGCTTGCTGCGTATCTTCCAGGGGCCAGAGAGTGTAGTATCACGTTGGCCAGATACTAAAAGTAGGTGAATCGAGCCTCACATTTCAACGTCGTGTTTTGGTCCATATTTGACTAGGCTTGCTTTGGTGTGTCATTTGTAGCACGATTAGGTTATACGCACAAGCATCATCGTCCTTTTTGCCATCTACTAGAGAGTCGTTTCATAATTCAATGTCATTCTCGCTGGATTTCGCATCCAACAGGATACAGCAACAACGTCTGAGTTCTTCTATGTTTCTACTTTCAACTGGTTTGTCGAGGTATGCGAGGTTATGATATATGAGCAAACATTTTCCTTGT
Organism: Ridgeia piscesae; assembly: GCA_025642075.2. Taxonomy (NCBI): domain Eukaryota; kingdom Metazoa; phylum Annelida; class Polychaeta; order Sabellida; family Siboglinidae; genus Ridgeia; species Ridgeia piscesae. Next base: position 130,481 of record JAODUO010000252.1, on the reverse strand, counting down.
GTAGATCTCCTACCTATGTATATATATATATATATATATATATATATATATATATATATATATGTGACCCAGCACAGCAAAATCAGGAATAAGTCGGGATTGCCGAACCTGGCAAATCAGCTTCAAAGTGCGCGAATGGGTATTTTTGGATGGAAAGGTCGATTTTCAGATATAGGTGAATTTAGTTAATGTAGTTATCGTAGATTACTATTATGCTGTTGTAACATCATAAAACGAGTTATAACATTGCTAAAAAGAGATATTTGGAACAGCTATGTCGATCTCAGTGAGCATGAAGAACGAAAAATGTGCTTCATTCAGATGCATCGTGTCCGCCGTACATCTTGCCTACCCCCGCCATATTGGTATCGTTTTGAAGCTGAACTATTATGGGATGTATTCCCACGCGCGAAATTTGTCACATGTCAGTATAAAGCCAATTAAAATGCTTGAAAACGGGGCTAAAACGTAAACAAGAGCACGTTGGCGAAATCACGTGATATAATGCGCCCCGCTGATTGGCGGCTGACCTTTAAACCCACAAGAAACCATGTTTGTTTTGCTTCGACATCGGGTGCACCGGACATCGTTTTTGCATAACATCTGCGAATTCTAATTTATTATTAAGTTGTCAGTGCCGTAGTTTTAGTTGTTAGTTACATAGGTTTTAACCTGTGCAGTGACAGGCTCAACAACAGTATGGATGTTCCACAGCAGCGTGACATAGACATCGATCGACCTAGGCCTAGCGCTCAGCGATGGCCGCGGTGGCAAAATCTGCGCGGAGTGTTTGACAACGAATCTTTGACACAACTATTGGGTGCGTATCGGATGGGGAGTTTACTGGATTCGTACGTGTCAGACAACAACAGTGAATCAGGGAGTGTCGTTTTGGCGCCGAGTGCAAAAGTGGCGAGGAAGACTAATACCAAGTGACAGCTGACATTGACAGCTTTGATCATGGATCGCAACGCCAACGCTGCTGAAAATTTACTCGTAGATTTATACCAAGAACTTGAACACGTTCGTAGATTCATCTGCGGTTGCAGGTGTTTTATGCTAGACCTTGCTGTCAACAATTCATGGATTGGCAAAAATATTTGACAGCCCGAACGAATGCAAAGGAGATGACAGCCAGACTGAGGGTAAGTTATACTAGCTCTATTGACTGTTTTGCTGTGGTGGCAGGCTCAGCCTCACTCATTGTCACATTGAGCTCTCTAACAATGACATGCCATGACTCACATAAACCCGTGGCTTTGCTGTGACTGTGAGAGTATCAGTGTCACTGGTAATGTACTAGTACGGTAATATACTAGTACCATAATTCATTTAGAATTATGTTGTTCACTTATTTATACCTGCTTGTTATTATCGTAGATCTTCATGAAATTAATGATCACATTTATTAGGTAGAATATTTTTTATTATTAGGGGAGGGGAGTAATGTTTTGTAACAGGTAAGAAAGAAAACATTTTTATTTACTGATGTTAACGAATGGGATGGAAGGTTTATAATATTCAGAGCTGACTCTAAATGATCCAAGGTATTCGTCAATTATGCTGTTAGCCTGCTTATTTACCTAGCTGCTGGGCTCACTATGTATATGTCATCTGATTTAAAGATCAACTGTCCATATCTCCAGTTTGAAATAATTGACAGTCATTACATAAACTTTTGCAGGATTAAATGTTTTGTATATAGGAAGTTAAGACCATTATGTTTGTTTTGTATCAGGTTTACGTCTGAAGAACCCAGTGTCGTGTTCGCCAGGAAGCAGCCATCCGATGACAAACAGCGGTTCGATTTGCAGCACCGGCGAGGAGTCTACCCAACTGCTGCTCTACCTACAGAACCATCACCCCCAAGGCCTCAACATCCACCAATAGTGTTTGTTTGACAATATCAATGAAGTCTGCGAACATCAACTGTCCAGAGCAAAGCCGACACATCCGAAGCCGCACCAGTCCACTGTGCAACAGTCTTCCCATCACGTAAAGTGACTGCTGCCATTGGCACATCAAAAAATGACAAAAGAAGCAGTGACTGTGTCCGAGTGTGTCGTGCTGTGTCAGAAACAGACAGAACACATGGCTAGATTCTGTAAACATTTTACTGTCGATTTCCGATTTGGTGCAGAAGGTTCAAAAGGGATATCTCTGGAACTATAAGAGCTGCAAAGGTGAAATTTCACCACACTGTGCACATTGATGTGGTCTACAACTGTGCCAAATTTCACATTCCTGTGAGCTGTCTTCATGTTGCAAATGTATTAAAATACTTCATTAAACTTTAAAGCTGTTTTTCTCAGAATCGGTTTTCAGAAAATGACTTGGTACACCTTCTCTTTATAAAACAATAACTTGGCGACCAATACAGCTAGACATTTGTGTTTGGTACCATTGGAAAGCCCATAAATTTACCTTTCACATGGTACCTTTACTAATTACCTCACTTAAAGTCCACACACACACACATATATATATATATATATATATATATATATATATATATATATATATATATATATATATATATATATATTTTATTATATTTTTTTATTATAGTGGGGCTACTCAGTTCTTGTCCTTCTTTTGGCTTTTAATGACAGATCTGAACTTCTTTAGGTTTTCCTCATTTTGATTGTGCGTCTAGCATGGAATTGATGCATTCACAGTACGCCTTTCGGCACTCTGATTGGACTAGCGTTCTTATTTCACGATATGTTGTCACGTCGTAGGCATAGTTAGAACGCTGTGCTTTCTTGGAGTACTTCTTTTTCTTCCGTGACAAGTTTCTTATTTTGCCGTTGGCCCAGGATTGGTTGTAACATCGTGAAGACAATCTTGTAGCGATGTGCCTTGCACCTGACAACAAACAACGCTCACAGTGTGTCTACTTGTGTATCTAGATTGTGGTCATTTTGTAGCTCATCAGCGAATGTTACTAGATCTTTTTGAATCAACTGCTGTCTGCTTTCCGGCAGCCGTGGATCGTCCTCTGGATAGGTCTGTGTCTTTTTGTTTACGTAGACGGCTGCCTATTGGTAACTAATCCCTGGTATTGGTTCGCACCTGTTGACTAGGGATGGCCGATTCGTGAGAAAGACCTCTAGGGTGTTGTCAAGTCTTGTTGGGACATTTGAGGTAGGCCCAGCATGGAGAATGTGTCGAGGAAGTGTTCGTTTATTTGCTTTGTGTATTTATGTTTCGAAACAGTCTTTGTTTTCCACTGGATATCCGGGAGGTTTATGTCACTCGCTATCCACAGGCAATTTCCTGGCAATGTTGGACATTGGTCACACGTGGAGGTTGAATATATATATATATATATATATATATATATATATATATACGTTGCGTTGCGTTGCGTTGCGTTGCGTTGCGTTGCGTTGCGTTGCGTTGCGTTGCGTTGCGTTGCGTTGCGTTGCGTTGCGTTGCGTTGCGTTGCGTTGCGTTGCGTTGCGTTGCGTTGCGTTGCGTTGCGTTGCGTGTCGTTGCGTTGCGTTGCGTTGCGTTGCGTTGCGTGTCGTTGCGTTGCGTTGCGTTGCGTTGCGTTGCGTTGCGTTGCGTTGCGTTGCGTTGCGTTGCGTTGCGTTGCGTTGCGTTGCGTTGCGTTGCGTTGCGTTGCGTTGCGTTGCGTTGCGTTGCGTTGCGTTGCGTTGCGTTGCGTTGCGTTGCGTTGCGTTGCGTTGCGTTGCGTTGACGTTACGTTACATTACGTTATGTTATGTTATGTTATGTTATGTTATATATATATATATATATATATATATATATATATATATATATATATATATATTTGTCGTTGCATGGCATGAAAGCTGACTGACAAATATGCATTGCTGATTTAGAACATACGTTTTTGTCATTTGTTTTTGAGTATGAGTATTTGAGCAACATAATCAACAACTGTAGCAGCAACAGCAGCAACATGAGAAACAGCACCAACACCAGCAGTGCCACCACACGAATATCAGCAGCACCACAATGACCAATTCCAGCTACACCAACAACAACATCACTTGCAACAGAAGCAGCAGCACCACCACCACCAACAGAGCAGCAACACCCACAGCAGTAGTACCACCGTCACCAACACCACACGCTACGGCAGCTGCACCGTCAGCAGGAACAGTTCAATTTGCAAATGCTACGGTGTAATAAATACAGCAGCCGGGAGGTAAACTCTGCATTAGTCGTCACGCAGGCCGTGTGTCGTGGACCGATAGTTTTTGTTTTGTGAAGGACTGCTGCGTTTACTGTTGCTTTATGGCGGCTGTTAATTATTACTGTGACTGCGGGCAATGTCCACGACCAGGACAGGTTTCCGTTGGCTTCCGCTCCGACACGCGCTTCTCGTGTCGCAGGCCGACGGAGCAATGCAAGCGCGAACGAGATCGCCATTGCCTTAGGCCCTGAAGCTCGTTGGCCGATTCGATCCCAAAGCGGAGGGTAATTAATTACTTTCCCATTGGAACAAATTGTTCTGTTGTTCTCGCAATCAATTCTGAGCTGTACGCAACACTGATATCAGAGACCATTAGTTAATGTGGATAAGTCGCGAGATTTCGCTGTAAGATCAGATTTTAAATGTGCCGTTGGTGTCTAACAAAATACTAAACGCTCAGTAAGCCTTCGACAGCGATAAAATTTAATTTATTTCGTTGGTTATCAATTGTTGTAATTTAATTTATTTTTATTTCCAACACCATTTAAATAGTTGATTATATATATATATATATATATATATTTATATAATAAAATATATAATATAATATAATAAAATATAATTAATATAATATAATATAATATAATATAATATAATATAATATAATATAATATAATATAATATAATATAATATAATATAATATAATATAATATAATATAATATAATGTAATGTAATATAATGAATGAATGGAATAATGGAATAATGGAATGGAATGGAATGGAATGGAATGGAATGGAATGGAATGAATGGAATGGAAGAGGAATAATAATGGAGAGAATTAATGTAATGTTGTTGTAATTTTGTAATGTAATGTAATGTAATGTAATGTAATGTAATGTAATGTAATGTAATGTAATGTAATGTAATATAATATAATATAATATAATATAATATAATATAATATAATATAATAATATAATATAATATAATATAATATAATATAATATAATATAATATAATATAATATAATATAATATAATATAATATAACATATATTACGCCTACCAGATATAATAGGACAACTTCAGAAATTATTCAGAAACAAAATACACAATTTACATTAATTAGATAGGAGCGAGTCAAACCAAATGCAGCTATAGAGAGTAATTACGGCGATCATGAAAGATGTCAAAGTTTGAAAAATTATTTAAAATACACCGTGGTTTCATGATTTTCAAATCATGGTCACATATCTATGTAAATGATAAGTCCAATGGTTGTTTATGTTGCTTTTGTGTTCTTGCCACA
>JAODUO010000252.1:117500-120000 GCA_025642075.2 Ridgeia piscesae | reverse complement strand
CGGCAACGGCAACGGCAACGGCAACGGCAACGGCAACGGCAACGGCAACGGCAACGGCAACGGCAACGGCAACGGCAACGGCAACGACAACGACAACGACAATGATGACAATGATGACAATGATGACAATGATGACAATGATGACAATGATGACAATGATGACAATGATGACAATGATGACAATGATGACAATGATGACAATGATGACAATGATGATACTGATGATAATGATGATAATGATGATAATGATGATAATGATGATAATGATGATAGTGATGATAGTGATGATAGTGATGATAATGATGATAATAATGATAATGATGATAGTGATGATAAGTGATAATGATAATGATAATGATAATGATAATGATAATGAAATGATAATGATAATAATAATAATAGTAATAATAATAGTAATAATAATAGTAACAATAGTGTATTTATTCTTACTAGAAACAATACAATTCGATTAAGCCAATGTATATAAGATGCCGTGCACATAGAAGCAGCAAGGAATGTTGAACGCAGCTCCTCGGTCGATAAACAAGTGCTACTTTCAATATATATTATGCAACACATCTTTTGCAAATGGAACTCAACACTGTTTCTCTTCTAGCATCTCCTGGTAGTGGTCTTGAATCACACCATGTGTTAGTGATACTGAAGATGAAATAAGGGGCGATCCCCACCACCCCCTAGCATTCGCCCACTCTCTGGGACGCACGCAAGCACGCACTCACACTGGTGAAGACATGAAGGCTGCTAAATAAAGTGATTCCCCGTGTATTCACTCAACACTCGCAGGTGACACGTCAATCAGCTGAACTGTGGAACACGTAACATGGCCTGTTCACAATTATCAGCTACACTGTTCATGTGAAGCCGAACAGGAAATCGTAATGTATCAGTACGGCACATTTCGGTCGCGCGTTTTTGTTTCATATTTTACACATGCGCCGAAATGCTAATGATCGAAGACCGTCCGTGCTACCGCGGATCACATTCACAGCTTCCCGTCACTTTCACACGCACGCGCCAGTTCAGTGGTCACAGCGGGATGTGTCACATGCGAAGAGGCAAATAGATTTGTATTTCCTACACAACTACTCCATCTCGTCGTTACTCGACCCGTGTCGCCGCAAAACCCTTGGGTAGCCATTTTGTCGTCGCTCGTGTTATCGCGCTCATTTCTCAATTACGGCGAGGCACAGCGAGATTTGCTCTGGGGTTATTGCATTTGTTTTCCGTCTGCGACATGTGCGAACTTCGTAATTCCGCTCTGCTACGAGTCATGTGCACCCACCAGGCCGTGATTTACGACGTTGTTTCATTCGTAAGTCCATCGCAGCTGTCGCGTGACCTTAATCGATAGATTCTCGTGTCAGGCGTGTTATTACTCGCCCAAATGAAACTGCGTGTGACAGAGCAAGTTGCCTGATTGATACATTTCTCCAGTTTTACTAGATTTTCGAAGAGGCGTATGTCTACAATTATTTTCCCCTATTGGTATTCCAATGGATGTCTACAATTATTTTCCCCTATTGGTATTCCAATGGCAATATTTGTGTTCGACATAAGAATAGATTGTCGTTAGTAGGCTGAATGTGCTGGCGACGTCTTTGAAACAGAAACCATGTTGATTGATTTGTTTCTTTGTTTATCTGAGTTATCTATATGTATTTATGCATGTATGTACGCTCGCGTGCGCGCGCGTGCGTGCGTGCGTGCGTGTGATATGTATGTATGAATATATATATATATATATATATATATATATATATATATATATATATATATATATTATGATATATATTATGCATATATATTATGCATATATATTATCATATATATTATGTATATATATATATATATATATATATATATATATATATATATATATATATATATATATATGTATGTATGTATGTGTGTATGTGTATGCAAGTATGTATGTATGTATGTATGTATGTATGTATGTATGTATGTATGTATGTATGTATGTATGTATGTATGTATGTATGTATGTATGTATGTATATGTGTATGTATGTATGTATGTATGTATGTATGTATGTATGTATGTATGTATGTATGTATGTATGTATGTATGTATGTATGTATGTATGTATGTATGTATGCATGTGTGTATGTATGTATGTATGTATGTATGTATGTATGTATGTATGTATGTATGTATGTATGTATGAATGCATGCATGCATGCGTGCATGCATGTTTGTATGTATGTTTGTATGTATGTATGTATGTATGTATGTATGTATGTATGTATGTATGTATGTATGTATGTATGTATGTATGTATGTATGTATGTATGTATGTATGTATGTATGAATGTATATATGTATGTATGTATATATATATATATATATATATATATATATATATATATATATATATATATATGCGGGACCATGCTCCTTGTTTATAAGGAATCGTGACTCGTTTGCTGTAAGTGACAAGGCATATATGCGTTTGTAAAAG
>JAODUO010000252.1:105000-112500 GCA_025642075.2 Ridgeia piscesae | reverse complement strand
GTATTTTATGTATGTATGTATGTGTATATGTACGTATGTTATGTGTATGTATGTGTGTATGTGTGTATGTGTGTATGTATGTATGTGTGTATGTATGTATGTATGTATGTATGTATGTATGTATGTATGTATGTATGTATGTATGTATGTATGTGTATGTATGTATTTGTAGTGTGTATGTGTGTATGTATGTATGTATGTAGTATGTATGTATGTATGTTGTGTATGTATGTATGTATGTATGTATGTATGTATGTATGTGTATGTATGTATGTATGTATGTATGTATGTATGTATGTATGTATGTATGTATGTATGTATGTATGTATGTATGTATGTATGTATGTATGTATGTATGTATGTATGTATGTATGTATGTATGTATGTATGTATGTATGTATGTATGTATGTATGTATGTATGTATGTATGTATGTATGTATGTATGTATGTATGTATGTATGTATGTATGTATATATGTATGTATGTGTGTATGTATGCATGTATGTATGTAAATAATAAAAATAATAACTGGATATTGCAAAGCACACGCAGTTTCTTCACATATAAAACACCCAGATGCCCACAGGGAGCTGCAGTAACAAAGAACTCCCACCAAGAGATTTAACAGCTCTGTGTACACCAGTACCTCGACACAGTTAATGCGCTGGGTCGTCTAAGCGTCGATCAAACAGCTCTGTGAGGTGCAGTAATCCGTGTCGTGATCCGAGTACTAAATCTATACTTTATGAAAGTATATTGATCTCTGTGAACTAGTCTTTGGATAAAGTCCAAACACAACAACAAACTGGTTCTTTTCGTATGGACACCAACGCGACGACTGACAAAATACGGAAGGATAATAGGACGAAGATGTCAGAACCCTGCAAGAGATCAATATGAAGAACCACGAATAATTGAAACCTGTTTTGATTTTCTTACACAGGTGTGTTAATTATTCTATAAGGCTGATTCCAGTTAGTCAGCCCGACACATTTTATTGTTCACAATGTTAAAGTTGTGGTCACTTAACTTGTGTAAAAATTACACCAATAGTAAACACGGTTATTTTAGGCAAACTAACTTAACCGCCAGTTCGTGGAAGTGTTGTTCTATAAAATTAGCCCCTTCTCGTAAGCAATACCACGCGAACAGTTACTGTTTCAGTAAACTTCCTGTCAATAGTATCACCACACACCTAGCTTAAGTGTGCGATTTTGGGCGCACGAATGCATACTCATAACTCGCTTTAAGGCGAAACTTGACGACTTGTCACGTCGCAGTAAGTAATCCGTTCCAAATACGGCTCGTAAGCAGCCGTCGATGTGGGAAGAACGGTTGATGTCACGGCGTCCTGTACCTCAACGTCTTCTCGGTGGCCCGCTCCTGTCCTTCAGCCAGCACCGCTGACCAATCCCCTCGGACTTGCCAGACATTTGTTGGTGTCCGATGGAGTAGTTGAACGACCGCGATACTCCGGATACACCTGGTCTTTGGTTGGACGTGACCCCGTCGCCCGAACACTCGCCTCGTTGTCCGGGAAACACTCGCACCTTCCGCGAGAACGCGCGTGTAGACCCGCCAGATGAAACGCCAACCGCCAACTCGCAGTCCCTCCTGAGTCAGAGGCCTCGCCAGGGCTCGCCGGACCGCAAAGGGCAGTTCGTGCAGACGCTAATGTCGAAAGAAACATTTCCGCAGGACAGGGCTTCAATAAAGACAATTGTCTGAGTAACTCCTTTGAAAAGGTCGAACGAGAAATGTGGCACCTTCGTCGAGAAAATCTGGGTTCGAATAAACTTGTTGTCATTTCGGAACGTGTGTGGTAATCCACGTCGACAAATCCGAGTTCAATTAAACTTATTGTCATTTCGAAGCTTGGGGGATGCCAGTTGTTTGACGTTGCCTCTGCGGATTCCTCTGGGTATAATAAGAACGCAGAGTCTTCACGCAAAACCTTGCACCAGTACTGAATGCTTCTTCGGTGAAGCCGATATGCCGGGTAGCTAAACCTGTCTGGCACCGATCAAGTCAAGAGCTCGTTCAGCAATCTTTATCACAACGAATATGCTTCATCAGATGACGCGGTATTGGTCATTTTGTGCGAAAAACAAACAACTCGGCACACTAAAAGCACATTACCTTCACCGGTCGTTTTGTTTGGTGACGTAACATCACAGACCAGCGGTTAAAGCGACGTACTCGTCCCAATCGTCGGCAGGCCGCCGTCTTCTGACGGTTGATGTGTGTGCCTTGGTTTGTTGCTACATTTCTTAACCACGGATGGTTCCTTTATCGTGCATAATTTATAAACACGGGTTTTGCATATTTTCTCCCCGGACATAACTGTTGGTATCTAGTAAACACACACTGTTTCCTTATAATAACTCATTGAACCGTTATGATAGTTGATATGCCACGGCTAGAACCGCCCACACAAATGAGGGATGTCATGCTAAAACTGAAGACACCGCCATTGTGTGCTTCCACGAGTATCACCAGAGTGTGAATTAGCAATTGTGTGGTGCACACGAAAACAGACCGTCATTGAGAATTTGCGATTTGCACACGTGCGGCGTTATGTCAACAAATCATGTGTTATTGCCAAGTACTGAATTTTTGTCGTTCGTGTGTAGGAAATAAATGCATTACATAACGGATATTGTGTTCAGGGTTCACGCCACACGCACCTGCTCAATAAAACAACCGATGTTCTCTCAGCGTCTACTATTTCAACGTATACCGGGGGCAGAGGGAATTAGAGGGAAGAGTGGTGCGTATTTGGGTGCAATGCCTCACTTACATTTATTACGTTTAATTGACATAAGTGTTAAAACTGTATCGAAGCCCTGTTTCCTCGCTACAACATAAAATATACCAGCGGCCCGAACACTTCAGGGTCGCCTCAAGAATATTCAAGGGGAAATTTGTGTCGAAGATTTTATATAAATGTTGATGTGGTTCTGCATTACGTACCTTTGTCCATCTCTTTGGTTTCAAAACGTTTGGCGGCCAGCATTTAATAAGAATAACGCAATTCTGATATTACCCGAAGGCAAATCAGTACTACACTGTTGTTACTTTTAGTCTTCGTTTATGGAAATAAGTGGATTGGGCAGTTTCGTTTTAGTGCTTCGTTTATAGGATTGTTTTTATTTTTATGTTTACATTTACTGTAACGTGTTATAAATAATTACATCATCATCATTCTTGCAGTTAAAACATTGACTAAAAGTAGTTATACTGCGCCATTAAACGTCTCCTAACAGTTCAGTTTAATATTGCCAAAATAAGATTATTCCAGTAATATAATGTTGCAGATGAAATCTGCATACTAGCGTGAAACAGAAGTACTCTGGTCGGTCTGAAAGACTGTGAGCGGCACTTCGTAAAATAAGAGTGTTCGTTTTTCGTCAATAAAACAAAAAAGATGGGTTATAAGCAAGTAGCGTGTATGCAAAGCGAGTTGCTGCATTAAGCATACACGCACATCGCGTCTAACCGCACAGGCCTAGTCAGTACTTGTTTGTGTACGAGCGGGGTAATCTGGTTTATTCGTGAATTTGATTGTTGTGATGTAAACGGTTTTGATTAGTCTTGTGAGGTCAGTTATGCGTCAGTGATCCCCAACGCATGGTCTATCCAGGAACTACTTCATCCCACTTCAGCACAAGAATGGCGGTCATATTTCGGTTTGTTTCGAATTACATATCTGTGTCTCTCTGTCTGATGACCTTATATGTCTGTGCCTGTGCCTGTGCCTGTGCCTGTGCCTGTGCCTGTGCCTGTGCCTGTGCCTGTGCCTGTGCGTCTGTCTGCTTGCTCTGCTTGCCTGGCCTGTGCCGTTGCGCTCGTGCCTGTCGCCTGCTGCCTGGCCTGTGCCTGTGCCTGTGCCTGTGCCTGTGCCTGTGCCTGTGCCTGTGCCTGTGCCTGTGCCTGGCCTGTGCCTGTGCCTGTGCCTGTGCCTGTGCCTGTGCCTGTGCCTGTGCCTGTGCCTGTGCCTGTGCCTGTGCCTGTGCCTGTGCCTCGTGCGCTGTTGCCTGTGCCTGTGCCTGTGCCTGTGCCTGTGCCTGTGCCTGTGCCTGTGCCTGTGCCTGTGCCTGTGCCTGTGCCTGTGCCTGTGCCTTGCCTGTGCCTGTGCCTGTGCCTTCTCTTGCCTTGCTCTTGCCTGTGCCTGTGCCTGTGCTCTTGCCTGTGCCTGTCTGTCCTGTGCCTGTCTGTCCTGTGCCTGTGCCCTGTGCCTGTCGCCTGTGCCGTCCGTGTGCCTGTCCTGTCCTGTCCTGTCCGTCCTGCCTCCCTGCCCTGCCCTCCTGCCCTCCCTGCCCTGCCCTCCCTCCCTGCCCTCCCTCCACCCTCCCTCCCCCCTGCCCTCCCTCCCTCCTGTCCTGTCCTGTCCTGTCCTGTCCTGTCCTGTCCTGTCCTGTCCTGTCCTGTCCTGTCCTGTCCTGTCCTGTCCTGTCCCTGTCCTTCCTGTCCTCGCCCGCCCGCCTCGCCTCGCCTCGCCTCGCCTCGCCTCGCCTCGCCTCGCCTCGCCTCGCCCGCCCCTGCCCGCTCGCCCTCGCCTCGCCTGCCCTGCCCTCGCCCTCGCCTCGCCCCGCCTCGCCTCGCCCCGCCTGCCTGCCTCGCCTCGCCTCGCCTCGCCTGCCTCGCCCGCACCGCCTCGACCCGCCTCGCCTCGCCTCGCCTCGCCTCGCCTCGCCTCGCCTCGCCTCGCCTCGCCTCGCCTCGCCTCGCCTCGCCTCGCCTCGCCTCGCCTCGCCTCGCCTCGCCTCGCCTCGCCTCGCCTCGCCTCGCCTCGCCTCGCCTCGCCTCGCCTCGCCCCGAGAGACAGAGATACCTTTGTTGTCTTTGATAGACAACGGCTATGTATTTCAGCCGTGTCTCTGACGGACAACTCGTTCTCTCTCGGGCAGGTGCGACTGTCTGCAACATCTGGCTTGACGGTGCCGTAATGTGTCAATGTAGCAAGTTACGCGATACATTTCATGAGAGAATAAGTTATAAATAGACTCTTGTTCACATGTTGGACGGAGAGAAATGAAATATATAAGGAATACAGTGCTGACGAATTAAGACACAGAGAAACAGTCTAACCGGTAAGATTTGTTGTAAGTAACCACTCGTCTCACAGACGACAATAACTGATAGGTACAAATTGTCTGTTGCCGGCGGGAGTGCCAGCCAGGTATATGCAATTATCACCAGAACTGACCGATATCAGACGTGTAGAACCACGCGTAGCTACAGTGTCCGTTATAATAAATTGCTTTGTCTGTCTCGGCGGTTTCCTTTTTGGAGTTGACAGTCTGATGTGTCAGGAGTGTGTAACCATTAGGGTTAAATAAGATTAGATAATTTTATTATATGGAAACTTTACAGTTGGATTGTACATGTATATTCACAACAAAATCAACAATTCCACACAATATCATACTATCATACAATGGTAAAACATCTGATTGAAATAATCATTGACAACATTTTACATAATAAAATTAAAGCATGTACATTAAAATATGCTTAACTTTAAAAAAAGAAGTATTCCCAAAGTGTTAAATAGGATAGTAAGATTAAACTGTCTGGTTCCAAACATCACGAAATTTATTAGGTTTTTTTATACCGATTTGTGTTCGTCCTTGGAATTGGTAACTCGCTGCACGACCAATACCCAGGGTATATGGTACATTTCGACCATTTATTAACAGCGCATTCAGTTTGTGGTCTCTACGCTTCAAACGCTCTACATAATTCATCGCGTCAAGATACCCTCGTACCCATAACCTGGAAATATAACTTTGATACACGTTTTTGTGTTATCTCTATGTTGTCCGAAAGGAATTTAGGTAACTTCGTGTATCATACAGGGCAATCATGTTCAATACACGTCTATTCTAAGATACATATATTCTAATTAAATAATTTTGGTTGATACCAAAATAATACCATAATTGAAAAATCATGTACACTCCCTTTCTTGCCTTTGAAACTAGATTCTTTCAATATTAGTTCGATATATACAAATGTATGACAGAGAATCTATACAATTGTATGTTCTGTCTTTATGGAAACATATAACCATTTCTTTGATCTTATTCGCATTGATGCGCATGTCATTATTACTAGACCATGGTTCTATAATTTTAACAGAATCCTGGATAACAGATACCATATTTTGGTTGCATATTTCAAATATAATGCATTGTTGTCGTCAACATATTTATAAATTGGACAAGATGTTTGCAAATCGTTGATATGAACTAAAACGTGCGTTGACCCTGAGAACGTCCCTTGGGGAACGTTCCCATTGGGATACCCTGGCATTGACACATCATCGCCAATTTTTATTCTCAGCTCGCGATCTAGTAAAAACACTGCCATCCATCGAGCCAGATGTACTGGTACTTCCATTCCAGCCATTCTGTTTAACAGTATATCGTGGCTAATCAGATCAGATATAATCGAGAAATAACACTCTTACAAAATTGCCCGTTACATCGGTGCTTCCATACCATTTGTGGAGCTTTTCAACAAGGACATCCGTGGTACAAGTCCCTGACATTCTTCCAAACTGCTTATCATCAAGTTTTGGTTTAACATATACGTCGACACATTTTAGCACTAGTGATCAAAACCCTAGCTATAATATTTGAGACAGTGATATAGGTCTACTGTTTCTTCGACAAAGGAACAACGGTTGCCGACCTCCATAATGTTGGCAGTACACTTTCCTGAGTGACCTATTTAATATAACAGTGACCGGTGCCGCACGAAAGTGCGACCACTCTTTGAATGCCCATGGTTGTGCATTGCCCGGACCCGTGGCTTTGTTCACTTCGATGTTACCAAGTGCCAACTCAATGTCAACCATGCTAATGGTGAATTTAGTCAGTATCCAACTTTAATCGAGCTTGTGTTTTTGTAAGTTAAAGCTTCCCTTCAAAGCTGCTTTGACCTCGGGTACCAAATGTTCGTATTAATCTGTGACCCCGCGGAAACGAGACATGAACTCCGTCTTTTGGAAATATATGATGATAATCTCATCTGTTATGGGGTAAATCAGGCTATCTCAGATTAACAGCCATAGTTATTTTTAAGTTGTTTACTTAAGTGTGTTTTTAAAGACAATCTTTCTTCGTCATCAACAATTGAGTAGATGTATATAGGTGGCGCCACCATAGTGGCACAGAGAATGTCCCCGGGTGACCACGAGTTGACATTAGACCCCTGTATGAGGATACGGCTGAGATAGATTCCTGGAAGACGTTCCGAAGTCACCCTGCGTCTCGAGGTAGACGAACAGGGAAGACGGGGCACGACATAATGAATCAGGGCTACACTAATCGTTGTGCCTTATAACGTGTGACTGGATGCAATGATACAATTATACAGGTGCGCACGTAAAGTAATGAACCAAGCCCTGTTAACCAGGGGCGACTCCCTCTGGTGTAGTTAACTGTGACCAGACAGTGGCCGGAGCCCGTGACCGAGCTGATCTCACAGCT
>JAODUO010000252.1:95000-102500 GCA_025642075.2 Ridgeia piscesae | reverse complement strand
TCGGTCTAGCGATGTGCGCGGAAGTAGAGATATTGCAGCGGAATGACCCTTGTTTATCAAGTAGACAGTAGCAGCGATGTTTCCTGTGGCCGACAAAGCAGGCGTTTAAATATCTAGGGGGTGGACACATGGCACGATCCCGTATGCCCGATGACAAAATCACATTTCATGTTTAGGCATTTAATATTGGTGACTGTCTTGATGTTTTTAGTTGTAATATGTCTCTTAATAAAATAATCGACGTTCTCAATGATTTGTAACACGTCTAGTTGTGTACTCCCATAAGATATTATCATAAGTTTATTGTGATCAAACCACACTTCTATAGTTTAATACAGAATCCAACCAAATATCGAAGTCTAGTATAAACGATTAGTGTATAGACACAAACGACAACTATCAATAAGTCCCTGCGGTTGGGTTTCATTCAAAACATGTCATTGTTTATTAGACAATCAAACTGTATTCACTCGTTGATAAACTATACAATGCCATCACAACATTACTAACATGAAAGCCGACTTGTTTGGCCAGAATCGTGGTTGTTACCTTACAACACCGACGCAGGAGATGTGAGTAATAAGCGACATTACTGTTTTGTACCGCACGTTGCTTGGGTTTACTGCGGGATTGTAAAAATCGATTGCGTCACGTGTGACACACAGACATAGTGGGGCGTTATTGGTCTAAATGGCAGACCATCAGCAGCAGAATACTATCAGGCACTGCATGTTCACGCCATAACGAATTCTCGTTGTACAAAGGCGCTTTAATACACCGCCAGACAGGCATCTTTAGGGGAATTTTGTGAATTGCGAAGACCATCTGGCAAATTGTCAAAGGGATCTGTGTCACACGCGCACGCGCGTACACACATGCATACGCACCCACACAAGGACAAACAAGCACACGCACAAATGCACGTGTTGTATACACACACGCACGCACGCACGCACACACGCACGCACGCACGCACACACACACACACACACCGCCAAACACATACGCACACGCACACGCACACGCACACGCACACGCACACGCACACGCACACGCACACGCACACGCACACGCACACGCACACGCACACGCACACGCACACGCACACGCACACGCACACACACACACAAACAAACACAAACACAAACACAAACACACACACACACAACACACACACACACACACACACGTACGCACGCACGCACGCACGCGCGCGCGTAATCAACATTCATTCCGGTGACATGGCCCAGCTTCATCATACCTCGCATGCGCGCGCAAGTGTGGTGCCTGCTATGACGTAGCGTTTGTGGCATACGTCACGCCAGGGCCGGGTTTTTTCTCAAATCACATACAGCGCATGCATTTTCACTTACACTTTGCGAATAACAATCATAGTGTAATACTTGATATATCACTAACTAAAATAGTAACAACGGTCTAATCTGGAACCGCGACAACGTTTCTGCGTCACTGTGCCCACAGTGCATGAGGATTGCTGCTGGTCACCGAACACACGGTCATGTCGCACATCTTAGAAGACGGTGTCGTGACAAGAGATCGAGAAGCGGCTTATCCGTCTACTCGTGGGAATAAGTGTCGCAAATAGCATCGAGTCGGATGTGACGGCAACCAACACTAGGGACGGGGGCCGGCTACCATGACACGCCGCCCACTCGCCGTGGCCGCAGGAGCAGCTTCTGTGACATCTCGCCCCCGGCCACGTCCGACGAAACACGGTGTAGAAAACACCACCAGGGGACGTTTGCAATACAAAAATAATCATCGGTATGCAGACGAGGGCAGTGGATACATTCCGTCGATTCGCTGGCAACACATTTTCTGTCAGAAAAATTATCAATCATCGAATCATCGTCGAGTTTCTGTTTTCTAAAAATTCACAGAAAATCGTTTTAGCATTAACCACGATTTAGCAAGATTATTATCTAAACGTAGAGTGACAACGGGATATCTTTAACTTAGATAACTTTATACAAGCGAGAAAACTGTTAATTGGTCACGGTCATCGAGTATACAATCAACATTCACACAAGATAAAGGCGTCTTTGTTGATCATCAAACAATGTCTGTTCAGCGTTTCTATATAATCTGATTTCACGACCATCGATCGACACAGACGTTAAGACGGCATCTTGTCGTTTAGAGTTAACACGGGATTAAGTAGCCGTAGGAAGGCAGTAGCGGTTTATAACATGCAGATATTATGACCCTGGACGATTTCATCGCTCGTAAACGTAAATGTGATTCGACTGTTGATGCAGATAACGACTCCCCGTGTCGCACTGAGTGTTCTCGTCTCGTACCTCGGACAGACCCGTAATGCCCGTCTGTCCGCCAGTGGACACGCGCCGCAGTTATCATGTTCGTTTTATGCCTCCGTGCACACAACAACAACATACAGATTAGCTTTATGCGAATCACGAATGAAAACGACCGCAATTGAACGTACGGTGAACGTAATAACCACTACCCGTTAATACGAACGAGGGAGTTTATCGGGGTCAACAACTCGTCGCTGTATCGTCCGTAACAGTAAACGCTCTTCCACATACGCCAAAATACCTGCTTCGTACGATTCACGGACACGACAAATTATTTTAAAAAATATTGCGATAGACTGCCTTGTTAATATTATACAAACGTATGTGGAATAAAAATATCGAGTGCCAAATATGATGTAGATATATTCCATATTATTCCTGTTAACATTAAATGTGTTCAGTATGTTGTGAACACATTTTAATAGATTGTCTGAAATAACACCATTTGTAAAATAAAAACACGCATGTTAATCTTACCCTCTGTTATAATACCTCTACAAATGTAACGTTTTCGCTAGGTGTATGGTATGCATATCACCTGACAATAATGTCTTGGTTGAGATGTTCGTATTTGGTGTTAAGGAGACTGTATCAAACATGTGGCGTACAAGTTAACGTGTATATCTCCAACACCAGGCAGCGTTCTTTCCACTTCGTTCACACTGTGCTCTGGATGTGCTAATTGTCCACCGGCGGTCACCGGCGATGACGCGATGTGGTGTCGACCAATCAGAGAGCGCTCGCTCCGAGTGCGCGGTGCTGCTCCAGCTAAATAGTGCGTTGGTGCTCGGCAAGTTCTTAGTTGCGACGAACGCCAGAGCCTCGTGCAGAACTACAGAACGACCCGTTGTAAGCTGCGCGTCTGTCTTGTCCGGTATTAAACCTGGATTAATCGGTGACGGAGAGTTCAACGTGACCGGACCAAGGCAGGAACCAGCGTGACGCGTCCAAGGTCAGTATCGAGAGTAAAAGATAAAGCGCAGCTCCTAAGTAGATTTTTTCATTTAATATTACATTCTTATGACTATAACATGCACGTGGTAGGATTAGTGCCTGCCAATGTGTGCTTAGTTCCTTTATTAAGCTCGGAACGATGCTCGCAATTTAAAAGATTCCGCCTGCAACACGTTGAAATGGTAAACAAAACATCCTGTTTAACAATCAAAATTGATTGGCAATAATATCGGGATGAGCAGAGTTAGCTGCAATACCCATTTATGTTTATCTTTCCCACATTCTAAACAGCAGACTTCCTGTTACAAATTACTGCTCTGCTAATTCAAGGAAGAGGAGCTGGCACCCTCCCTTTAAAAGTTTTTATTTTGGAGTTAGATTCTAAATGAATGCCTTTCCGTATAATGCTTGGCGCAATGCACAAATGGCGGCTGTTGGAGCCGCTGTGAATTTTTATTTCTTTTTAATTAGGTCGTTTATTTAGATATATTCGTCCATACCAAAGTGTGTGACTAAGCAAGATAGAGCGTATAATATATTATAAAACCTTGTTCCTATGCGTGTATGTGTCCTTAGATCTGTTTACATGTCATGTAGAGAGCCCATTGAAATGGTTAGAAATTTTTCAAAATTCATCCGGAGGGGGAGTTTGGCGACATCGGGAGCTCAGTATTTCAAAAGGCTGAACGCGTACATTCAGTCGCAGAATTTCACGGTTTTTTTAAATATATAATTGCAAATATAATTATGCAATCTACAACTGTGACGTTAGACATATAATTTTTTTACAATTTTGTTTACGTTATTGGCATTTCAAAATCTCGAAAGCGTAACTCTGCAACAACTATATATGCCAAACGTTAGTATTTTGTTGCGTCTTGCGTATGCGCGCGCGACCTATTTCAAGCTTCAAACAAAGTGACTTAATTTTCAAACGTCTTAGTGTGTGAGCGTGTGTGTGTGTGTGTGTGTGTGTGTGTGTGTGTGTGTGTGTGTGTGTGTGTGTGTGTGTGTGTGTGTGTGTGTGTGTGTGTGTGTGTGTGTGTGTGTGTGTGTGTGTGTGTGTTGTGTGTGTGTGTGTGGTTGGTTGGGTGTGTGTGTGTGTGTGTGTGTGTGTGTGTGTGTGTGTGTGTGTGTGTGTGTGTGTGTGTGTGTGTGTGTGTGTGTGTGTGTGTGTGTGTGTGTGTGTGTGTGTGTGTGTGTGTGTGTGTGTGTGTGTGTGTGTGTGTGTGTGTGTGTATGTGTGTGTGTTGTGTGTGTGTGTGTGTGTGTGTGTGTGTGTGTGTGTGTGTGTGCATGTGTGTGTGTGTGTGTGCGCGCTCACACACGCCCGTCCGTCCACCCGCCCGTCCGTCCACCCGCCCGTCCGTTCACCGCCCGCATGCCCGTCCGCCCGGCGCCCCCGCGCCGCCCGCCCGCCCGCCGCCCGCCCGCCGCCCGCCCGCCACCCGCCCCGCCCGCCCGCCCGCCCGCCCGCCGCCACCCGTCCACCCGTCCACCCGCCCGCCCGCCCGCCCGCCAACCGCCCGTCCGTCCGTTCGTCCGCCAGTCCATCCGGCCGTCCATGTGTCTGGGAGCGAGAGCGACATAATGAAAGAAATCAAGATAAAACGAAGGATTAAAGAGAGAGGGAGATGAGGGGAAGGGAGGGGAGGAGAGGAGAGGAAAGGGACGCACGCACGCACGACGCACGCGCACGCGCGCACGCACGCGCACGCACGCACACGCGCACGCACACGCACACGCGCACACGCACACGCACACGCACACGCACACGCACACGACACACACACACACACACACACACACAGTGCCAACATCGTTGAAGGTGTTACACATACCATTCGCCGTGTTGTAGATGAGGGTGACGTTACATTGTGAAGTGCTGGCGGCGGCGTGTCTCGTGCTGATTGTGAGCGCCGTACAGGCTCACAGGTAGGTACCGGCAGACGTCAGTGGTCGTCGACATTAACAACAACAATAACAAGTATTTATACAGCGCCCGCTCAATTGAAAATTGCTATCGGGCATTGTATTCGTGTCAAGTAGAAACATGGACCCGCTTATGCTTCCTTTTTGACTCCGACTAATGGGATTTCTGTTTGTAAGCCCTACATAAACTTTTGGACATAGTGTAGGGTAGCGCATATGACAACGCTATGAAGATGAGGCGAATATTGCACATTTTGAAACTCAAAGCCTACCTTTCTTTGTTGTGTTAGCACAAATAAATACGCCCATCTACCAAACCCAATGTGTTACTGTTATTCTAACAACTTATCCCTCAATTACAACAGCGAACCGTCACTGTGAAGTCACTGTTAATTTGCCCTGACAAAAGAATTGCACTTGTCATAAAAGCATGTTAAATCGAAATTAGTATAACATTTAAATATATATATATATATATATATATATATATATATATTATATATATATATATATATATATATATATATATATATATATATATATATAATATATATATACGCATAAGACACTCGTTCGACCTTACATAACAATTTATGTTGTATTATCATAAGCATAGATACATGTGTTGTTTAAGGTAATCATGTTTATATCGCACAAATAAACTATTGTAATGTTAGATATGGCTATGCTAAGCATAAACAATGTATATTTATGTTAATTATAAATATCTAGCACATAACCTAGTCATAACTATATCAATTAGTGGAATGGATCTGATAATTTCGAAAACATCATTCTACAATGTCACGTGTCTGTCTCGCGTTTTTTGCTTTTCGTACCAACTGTGGCTAAAGATATACGGAGGTTAGTCTTCTGCATTGGTGTAATGTAAGCAACTGCAGTACAGGAAACACAAGTAAGTGTGCTGTACTGGTGTGCTACAATCGGCGTACTGCGGGCATGTACTCTACCAGCAGTGAGACTTTCCTGTTAAAACTATATATATATATATATATATATATATATATATATATATATATATATATATATATAACTATATTGGGATAAGCGTGTCAAATTCAGGCCAGACACGGGAGCCCCATATACCAGAGTCCCAAAGCAGTTACTTTATTCCCACGGTTCTACAGGCTAAATAACTTTCCAAGGACAAGAGTACTGTAGGAGCAGCACCAGAAACGTTACAAAGACAACATGAAAACAAACATTTAGAAGTGCCAAATAGACACACCTACATGGGAAACTGATTGTGACAAGCGTGTACGATAGATTCCGGTGCAAAAACCGTCGAAATTAAACTTGTAGCACAGTAAGCCGCAACTAGACGTCGGTGGAGATATCGCGAACACAGTGTAGAGTAATATGTGCCGGGTTTTTACCGTGCGCATTTAATGGGAATACAGTTCGTTACGTTGGTTATTTGCCGTTAAATTGCCATATGTTTGCACATTTATTTCACAAAGCGGTGGAAATGGAATATACAAAGCCGTGATCAGTATACGTCATACATATATATATATATATATATATATATATATATATATATATATATATATATATATATATATATATATAAACAGAGAGAGAGAGAGAAGTGGAGTGGCAAGACAAGTGGTAGTGGACTAGACAACGAAGAGGCAGAGAGCGAGACAGAGAGGCGAGAGCGAGAGCGAGAGCGAGAGCAGAGCGAGCGAGAGCGAGAGCGAGAGGAGAGCGAGAGAGAGCGAGAGCAGAGAAGAAGAGAGAGAGAGAGAGAGAGAGAGAGAGAGAGAGAGAGAGAGAGAGAGGAGAGAGAGAGAGAGAGAGAGAGAGAGAGAGAGAGAGAGAGAGAGAGAGAGAGAGAGAGAGAGAGAGAGAGAGAGAGAGAGAGAGAGAGTAGAGAGAAAGAGAGAAGATAGATAGATAGATAGATAGATAGATAGATAGATAGATAGATAGATAGATAGATAGATAGATAGATAGATAGATAGATAGATAGATAGATAGATAGATAGATAGATAGATAGATAGAAGATAGATAGATAGATAGATAGATCAGAAGACAGACAGACAGACAGACAGACAGAGAGACAGACAGACAGACAGACAGACAGGCAGACAGACAGACAGACAGACAGACAGATAGACGACAGAAAGACAGACAGACAGACAGACAGACAGACAGACAGACAAATAGACAAACAGACAAACAGACAAACAGACAAACAGACAAACAGACAAACAGACAATCAGCCAGACAGACAGACAGACAGACAGA
>JAODUO010000252.1:75000-90000 GCA_025642075.2 Ridgeia piscesae | reverse complement strand
CGGAAGAAACTTTGGAAAAAGCAATCAACTTGAGATGGGGAAGTCCGTGAAAGAAGGAAGGACCGAACCCATGTTGGAAAACGTGATAACCAATCTATGGTGAAAGCGCCTTGGAAAAGGAATAACCTAGTCCAGTGTGGAAGGGTCATACAATGGATTCACATGCAGTGACGTTTGCTGAACTGACACAGACAGTGAATTGTAGAGTAGGTCGACTGAAGCTGATGATGCGTGTAATCTGACGTCAGCCACGTCGCGCTGAAACGCGACGTGAGAGAGATCGCTGGTGGAACCGTTCATTCGACAAGCACTGTGCAAGTTTCTCGAAGATCCACGAGATGACGTCCTTTGAACTCTTTCGGGATTGACGGACCATTATGTGTCATGACGGTCACATCGCTTATAGAAGGTTAGCTCTAACTGACGATGGTTACGTGACTGTGAACAGCTGTTGGCACGGTTATGCGTGATTTCAAATTGTTTGTTAACACATTGGTTGTTCATGGGAAACATAAAATATGTTGACATTACGGTTCGTGTTTTGCAGTCGGAAAGCTGTAATATCACTTCGAAAAATGGCATTTCAACGGACTGCACTGCATGTCAGTTACTATTTTCGCGCTGGTATAACATTTCAGTTACTATTTTCGCGCTGGCATAACGTTTCAATTACTATTTCAGCGCTGGCATAACATTTCAGTTACTGTTTTCGCGCTGGCATAACATTTCAGTTACTATTTTCGCGCTGGCATAACATTTCAGTTACTATTTTCGCGCTGGCATAACATTTCAGTTACTATTTTCGCGCTCGCATAACTGAACCCGTCTATTTGCCCTGTCTCCGCAACGTATACCACGTCCCCTATTTTTCGTCCTCACCCCCACCCTTACCCTCACCCTCCTTCCCTGTACCGCCACGTCTCCGAGTCGTCACACACCGTCCTCGGTTGTCAGGACCCATCGGGGTTCCTCTTCTCCTTCTACCCTCGTTTGCCAATCCGGTTCTCCTCTTGCGTCGTCTCCAGCCGACTTTAACGGACTCAGCACCAACCAAGTGTCTTCGAACCAACCTCCGCAGCTATATGTTCCATCCACTCTCTGTATTCTGCTCCTCGAACTGTGACAGCTGACTGGAGTTCTCGCAGTATCAGAGTCTCGCCGTGGTCTCTTTAACTCCTGAGTTTGTTTTCCAAGGAATTAGACGCAATAGAAATTACCTTTTTAATATTATTGTTATCATTATCGTCATCATTACTAATAATAACAATAGTCTGATGTTTCTCGCGAACTAAACTTCTTTCATTTGAGCTTCTCGATATAATTAGCTGTATCCCATTAACGCATTAGGCTCAAATTATATTCCTCTGCGTCTCTGAAGATATACAACGAAGCG
The DNA here is from genome assembly GCA_025642075.2 of Ridgeia piscesae. Classification (NCBI taxonomy): domain Eukaryota; kingdom Metazoa; phylum Annelida; class Polychaeta; order Sabellida; family Siboglinidae; genus Ridgeia; species Ridgeia piscesae. Next base: position 88,607 of record JAODUO010000252.1, on the reverse strand, counting down.
CGCTCTCTCCGTCCACATTGTGTCTCAAGTTATTATATTATTTTGTGTTCTCCCGGCCGACATAAAATATCTTCGCTTTCCAAGATAACTTATATTCTCGTTCAATGTGAACCGAATATATCTTATTCATTAATCTGTTAGAATAGGTCACAAACGCCTCATGATAGTTAATTCGACAACGCACGTGGGAGAGAAGAACAGACGTAAGAGATGCAACAAATCACCTTGGCCAGAGGCACTAGGCAGGCGGAATGACAAACAACAGGTGGACCGCAAGAAAAGAGTAACAGACCCACGGGAGACAACGCTGATCGACCTTAGGACCCGAGCAGAAGAGTACATTAGAACGACAACCGCAGACAGAACTGGGCGGTAGGTAACGTCAAATGCCGAGTTCCGTCCTCCGGTACACCGCAGGCTACTGAAATGTGGAAAACAACACGACGGCCGCGTCCAGCTAGTGGTCAGACGGGTCAGTATGATCGATTGCACACTGGAGACAGGTAAACTGTACGGCCGGTCGCTACCGAAATTGTCTGTGACAGATATTGGCTGTGACAAAAGAGAATCCCGCAATACAAACGCCGACGACGTGGTATGACGAATTTCGCTGGACATCCCCGACGGTACAGTAATCGTGTGGGCGCGACAGCTGGGTTGACTAGGGAGTCTAACGTCGCTGTCTTGCTGGGTCATCTGCATGTATCGTCGTAGAATTAGCTAACTGTGTAAATCCACGCGTTTCCCGAGGAGGATTAAAAGAAAACATCGGTCTTCACGCGGTACCGACCAGACGCGTACTGGACCAAACACCAGATCGCCTTACACGGAATGACAATCATTGTCGTTTATCAATCAACGCTGAAAGTGCCCGTAGCTGTTGCTTGACCGATGGTCTTGTCACCAGACGCTGACATGTCAACACTGTCAAAGGGCAACATAAAAAGGACAAGCTAATCTGCGCGTAGGGATGAACGGAACGATTATTGGTTAGATTTATTTATATGTTTTTGCGGTGCATGTTCTAATCACGCAAACTGGGATTGATGTGCTTTGGACTGACTGTTACATGGGCCGTGTGTGCGTGTGCTTGTGCGTGTGCATATTTATGTGTGTGTAAGTGTTTGTGTGTTTGTGTCAGTGTGTGAGTGGATAATGAGTGAGTGAGTGAGTGAGTGAATGAGTGGGTGAGTGAGTGTGTGAGTGAGTGAGTGGGTGGGTGAGTGAGTGAGTGAATGAATGAATGAATGAATGAATGAATGAATGAATGAATGAGATGAATGAATGAATGAATGAATGAATGAATGAGTGAGTGAGTGAGTGAGTGGTGAGTGAGTGAGTGAGTGAGTGAGTGAGTGAGTGAGTGAGTGAGTGATGAATGAATGAATGAATGAATGAGTGAGTGAGTGAGTGAGTGAGTGAGTGAGTGGGTGAGTGAGTGAGTGGTGAGTGAGTGAGTGGGTTGGTGAGTGAGTGAGTGAGTGAGTGAGTGAGTGAGTGAGTGAGTGAGTGAGTGAGTGAGTGAGTGAGTGAGTGAGTGAGTGAGTGAGTGAGTGAGTGAGTGAGCAAGCATGCGTGAGCAAATGTTTACCGGTAGTACACGTATCTTTTAATACAAAAATCAACGTTAACGGTTTTGTGCCACTTTTTACTTTGGGGGGAGTTGTAACCGATATAGTTCATATATATATATATATATATATATATATATATATATATATATATATATATATATATATATATATTAGCGAAGACAGGCAAGAGGGCTGGGTCTTTCTCTTCTGTCTGCATTCCGCTTTGTTATGGATTGTCCACATAAACGCACTCGACAAGCTCGCATATTACGACGGGTGAAACACCTCGATGCCGGGCAGTAAAACAACACTGAAGGACTGTCATCGCTAATAAGCGATAGTACATACTCGGAAGTGCAACATACCAGTGGGCGAAGACATATTGCAGTATTCCAACAAAACAATAAACCACAATGCGCCGGTAGAAACCATTGTGCTGAGATTTAATCTCCGGTTAGAGTGAGGAATGAATAACGAATTAATTGAATTTACGGAAACTGTGTCAATAGTCGACTCGTTACGGTATATCGAGGTACCGCGCAAATATTGCAAATGCTTGTGGTAATTATCAAACACGCTAAATACATAATAATAAATTATGTTCCCAGCGCATTTATAACGACATAATCAGACACGTCTGTTTACGACACACACGAATGCATAAATGAATAAAAGTGTGTTCCACAACGTGACACACGCACAGTGCATGCATAAAGTAACATGCTGGGGCAGAAAGCGCATAGCTGAAATCATATACTTATAAGTTTAACAAGATTTAACAAGATTGCCACCTAGAGATTCAACTCTAGATGGCGGGTGGACTAGGAAACCATTTGGCTTATCGAGAGTCCAACCTATCTATATAAGTACACCCCGCCCGTCTTAGGTATATGTCGATTTTATTTTTAAATATATTAACACTACTAGCACCTACACAATCAGCTGATAATCCGTTCCATTCATTTACTGTTCTTTGTGAAAATGAAAATTTTCTAATATCTAGTCTACACTGCTTCTTTGCCAATGTAACTCCATGTCCTCTAGTCCTTCTCTCTTCCTTGACTGTGAAAAAATTATTTCTGTCAATATTTTCATATCCATTCAATATTTTAAACACCTCAATCTGATCTCCTCTCAATCTTCTGGTTTCTAGTGTTGTTAAACCACATTCTTTTAGACGCATTTCATAACTAATATTCCTGTTTTTTTGTATCATTTTGGTTGCTCTCCTTTGTACTCTTTCTAGCATATCAATATCCCTCTTACAATATCCCCTATGACAATGTGTGTATGTATTGTATCGTTGTACTTACTACATCACAATGTATACAGTACGCCATCATCATCATTATAGCTATCCTCAAATAATTGGCCACGTAATGAAGCGGGTACAAAATGACATATGTAATGATATCGATCACTATCGTCAGCTTTTTGTATTTCCGATTGGTGACAATTATTTTTAATCATTAACGCGTACTTGTCCATTACTGGCTCACCATTTATATTAGGATGCTAACACTAATTTTTGGTTTATTAGTCTTTACTACTAAAGAGTATATTTATTATTATCTCAGCCCCGTTTTCAAGTTAAATGCCAGTGTTTTAAAGGGAGGGTGCCAGCTCCTCTGCCCAGAATTGGCCGAGCAGTAATTTGTAGCTGTCTAGGACGTGGGAAAATTAAACATCAAAGGGTATTGCGGTTAACTCTGCTCGCCTCGATATTATTGCCAATCACTTTTTGTTTTGAAATTTATCATTTGAACCTTTTGGAGGCTGAATCTTTCAAATTGTGAGCATTGTTCCGAACTTAATAAAGTAACTAAACACAAATTGGCAGGCAGTAAACAAGCATGTTGTAGTCACAAGAACGTAGCAGAAGTGCTGCCACCTATCGATGATAGTTGTACGTTCTTGGTAGCACCTTGCCAACCGCTTCTGCTGACGTATGACGTCTTCTCTCCTTTCAGTCTCGCGCACTTGGGAGACGCGTCGATCGACTCTGAGTGGATGCCCCAGCAGAGCAAGCGCATGTTGGACTCGGTCGGAAGTTCACTGCTGAAGAAGCGCTGGCGAACGACGGAGACAGAAGGTAGACATCCCGCCGTCGCCAAGCGGATGCTCGACCGCGTCGGTAGCAGCCTCATACGCAAAAGAATGCTGGACTCCGTCGGCAGTTCGCTACTGAAAAGGCGAATGCCCCAGGTCAAAGGTTCTATGTTGAAGAAGCGCATGCTCGACTCGATCGGAAGTGCCCTACTCAAACGCGACGATGTCACGTCGACCGGAAATGACGTTGCGCTGAACAAGCGCCTGCTGGACTCCGTCGGCAGCTCGCTGCTGTTGAAGCGCCAACAGGGCTGGAATGACTACAACACCGACGACCTGTGGTCAAAACGTATCTGGCACACGAGTTCACTCGACCGCGTCGGCAGCAGCTTGCTGAAGAGAAGCGACAACGGAGAAGACAACAACAGTCCCTCAGACAACGGACAATGGCCGCGGCAACTGGACGAAATTATGGACGGCGCCATTGGCAGGGACACCAGTACTACCCTTAATCACGTGAAAGATGCTTAAATACTACAGGAAGCAGGCAGGAAGACTCAAAGTCACAAAACCACACGACATTGAAATGGTGTTTGTTTTGCATGCGATTGCATTTACACGGCATTTACGTGCAACGAACGGGGATATACACAGAGAATGCCCACTTAGTCAATAGGTTAGTTTCACATTTTACAACCTGAATAACATGATGAAATCACTACGATATGTCGGCTGCGTGAAACGACATGCATAGAAGCTATAATCACGTCTTACACGAATGCATTACGTTTTACTTGCAAAACCGACGATATTCCTTGATGTTCTCTGAGAATATGGATGATAGTTTAATGGTACAATGCAGTACATGCTACGCAAACAAACAGTCTATATGCCCTTGTCCTGTAGGTTCGATTAGTTTGCCATGAAATTTAAAGGCTTAGCATGTGTAAATACGGAGGCACTTTAGCGTGATTACATTGTAGACACACACCAAGACATGCTGACTTATACTAGAACGTGCGTAAGCATGAACAATGCGTATTTAAGCTTGAATAAGAATGGATGTATTTAAGTTTGAATAAAATGTTGGCATATACCTGAATGTACTTAAACATGACTGCCATGCCGATTATACCAGCTGTAAGTAGGAAGCCAGTTGAATTAGTTATTAATCGTGCGTAAGAGCGCCCACTCCTAATTCCGGCATAGAGCAAACTGTTTTCTAAAGTATGCTACCTACAAATCATGACTTACACTGTTTAGTAAAACAGCGATATACACTTCAAGAAAGTCAGCTACAGGAGAAATACAACGGCAGATTTTCTCATAAGGTTTCCGTCGCTAATGGTGACAACTGGAGGTTTTGGTTCGTTTTTACACTGCTACCATTATCGTTATGTAAACGAAGACCTACTGACCCCTTAAACGTGCATTAACGATGGATGCAAAAACAGTTTTCATTCCACATGTTATTGTTTACAAAATTCGACATGTTGTCTAGTCAGTCAAATACAATAGCCCTGAGAGCAAACTCGGATAATGCCGGGAAAGTCGCGGTCCGACCGGGACACGTCTTCTGTTAGATTATAATGACAACAATATACACTCGTTATGACAGTCATAGTACACAGCGGCAACTCCTCGACCGATGCACAGTATACCATAACGTGTCGTAAATATTTTTGTTTGTCATTGTGTTTGTGAAATTAAATACGTTTGACTTTGAGTTACTGCAGTGATTTTTGCCCGCAAACCGTCAGTCCATCAACGACATTCCATGTTAGTCCACATGCGATTCGCTCGTCGATAAATATAATTCATGTTAGACCATCTGTATGTGTAAAGTATCTTCCGTGTATACAGGTTTCGCTATGGATAAGTGGACGCTGTACCATATTTATGACACTTGTTGTCTTGCTGTTGGTGGTACACGTGATACAATCACATCATTATTAATCAAACACTTAAATGTCACTTACAATCATAACAAATTTAAATCATGGTCTATTATACAGCTGGCTGGCTGGCTGGCTGGCTGGCTGGCTGGCTGGCAGGCTGGCTGGCTGGCAGGCAGGCTGGCTGGCTGGCTGGCTGGTGGCTGGCTGGCTGGCTGGCTGGCTGGCTGGCTGGCTGGCTGGCTGGCTGACTGGCAGGCTGGCTGGCTGGCAGGCTGGCAGGCTGGCAGGCTGGCAGGCTGGCAGGCTGGCTGGTTGGCTGGCATGTAGAGCTAGGTTATTCAGGCTCATTCTCTCCCGTATACGGTGCCTTGTACAACGCTTATTGTAATAACACAAGTTTAATAGCTTCTCAAATTAATTGGATTCACATGATACAATAAAATACGATTAATGCATTAAAACATCATACAATAACAGTACATTGACACGTGAAACCGTATTAATTCTACTTAATTCTGTCCTGTCGTGTTTACTGGCAGTTGTGTAATCCCCATGGTAAAAAGAATGACGGTATCTGATCGTTCTGGTTGCTGGTAAAGGGTACCTATTACCCTGTCTAATATCATATTTGGTATGCCTTTTATCATTTGTATTTGCAGATTTTAATCTTATCAAACTATTTTTGACAAAGGCTGTCCCGTTTTATGTTTAATATATCCAGAGTATCTCAGCATAACATACCTGAGTATTTCAGCGTAACTCAAACCAAGACAAATATACTCTAATCCTTTTTTTAAATATAATTTCGATACTGCCATATAAATATTATGACAAGTTTGTATGCCATACAGGGCATGCATACTTTGAAATCGGTCTCACAACACTGATATATACAGTGACCAGATCAATCTGTATAATTCCTGCTCGCTGTAACATATATAACATATGCAATCGTTTCCCGACATTTTCACAATATTTTCCACATGTCAAATCAAAGAAGTGACGATGAAGTCATGGCGAGTGATTGCGCCAAACAACTGACGGTTTCTATAAGATAACACATTCATGAGGAATTCTTTCTGTAGAATCCTTTGTGAATGGATCAGATTATCAGCTGATTGTATAGATGCTAGTAGTATTTATATATTTTAAAATAACATCGACGTATACCTGAGAAGGGCGGCGTACTCTTAGAGAGGATATCAGCCAGCAATAAGACGGACGGAAGGGGGACATCAGCCAGCAATAAGACGGGCAAGAGGGGACATCAGCCAGCAATAAGACGGACGGAAGGGGGACATCAGCCAGCAATAAGACGGACGGAAGGGGGACATCAGCCAGCAATAAGACGGACGGAAGGGGGATATCAGCCAGCAATAAGACGGACGGAAGGGGGACATCAGCCAGCAATAAGACGGGCAAAAGGGGGACATCAGCCAGCAATAAGACGGACGGAAGGGGGACATTAGCCAGCAATAAGACGGACGGAAGGGGGACATCAGCCAGCAGTAAGACGGAAAGAATGGGACATCAGCCAGCAGTGAGACGGATAGAAGGGGGACACCAGCCAGCAATAAAACGGACAGAAGGGGACATCAGCCAGCAGTAAGACGGACAGAAGGGGACATCAGCCAGCAGTAAAACTGAAGGGGGACATCAGCCAGCAGTAAGACGGAAAGAAGGGGACATCAGCCAGCAATAAGACGGACGGAAGGGGGATATCAGCCAGCAATAAGACGGACGGAAGGGGGACATCAGCCAGCAATAAGACGGGCAAAAGGGGGACATCAGCCAGCAATAAGACGGACGGAAGGGGGACATTAGCCAGCAATAAGACGGACGGAAGGGGGACATCAGCCAGCAGTAAGACGGAAAGAAGGGACATCAGCCAGCAGTAAGACGGACAGAAGGGGGACATCAGCCAGCAGTAAGACGGACAGAAGGGGACATCAGCCAGCAGTAAGACGGACAGAAGGGGACATCAGCCAGCAGTAAGACGGACGAAGGGGGACATCAGCCAGCAGTAAGACGGAAAGAAGGGGACATCAGCCAGCAGTAAGACGGACAGAAGGGGGACATCAGCCAGCAGTAAGACGGACAAAGAAGGGGGACATCAGCCAGCAGTAAGACGGAAAGAAGGGACATCAGCCAGCAGTAAGACGGAAAGAAGGGGACATCAGCCAGCAGTAAGACGGAAAGAAGGAGACATCAGCCAGCAGTAAGACGGAAAGAAGGGGACATCAGCCAGCAGTAAGACGGAAAGAAGGAGACATCAGCCAGCAGTAAGACGGAAAGAAGGGACATCAGCCAGCAGTAAGACGGAAAGAAGGAGACATCAGCCAGCAGTAAGACGGAAAGAAGGGGACATCAGCCAGCAGTAAGACGGAAAGAAGGAGACATCAGCCAGCAGTAAGACGGAAAGAAGGAGACATCAGCCAGCAGTAAACGGACAGAAGGAGACATCAGCCAGCAGTAAACGGAAAGAAGGGGACATCAGCCAGCAGTAAGACGGAAAGAAGGGACATCAGCCAGCAGTAAGACGGAAAGAAGGGACATCAGCCAGCAGTAAGACGGAAAGAAGGGGACATCAGCCAGCAGTAAGACGGAAAGAAGGGGACATCAGCCAGCAGTAAGACGGAAAGAAGGGGACATCAGCCAGCAGTAAGACGGAAAGAAGGGGACATCAGCCAGCAGTAAGACGGAAAGAAGGGGACATCAGCCAGCAGTAAGACGGAAAGAAGGTGACATCAGCCAGCAGTAAGACGGAACAGAAGGGACATCAGCCAGCAGTAAGACGGAAAGAAGGTGACATCAGCCAGCAGTAAGACGGACAGAAGGGGGACATCAGCCAGCAGTAAGACGGACAGAAGGGGACATCAGCCACAGTACGACGGACAGAAGGGGACATCAGCCACCAGTAAGACGGACTGAAGGGGGACACCAGGCAGCAGTAAGACGGATAGAAGGGGACATCAGCCAGCAGTAAGACGGACAGAAGGGGACATCAGCCAGCAGTAAGACGGACAGAAGGGGACATCAGCCAGCAGTAAGACGGACAGAAGGGGACATCAGCCAGCAGTAAGACGGACTGAAGGGGGACATCAGCCACAATAGACGGACAGAAGGGGACATCAGCCAGCAGTAAGACGGACAGAAGGGGACATCAGCAGCAGTAAGACGGATAGAAGGGGACATCAGCCAGCAGTAAGACGGACAGAAGGGGACATCAGCCAGCAGTAAGACGGACAGAAGGGGACATCAGCCAGCAGTAAGACGGACTGAAGGGGACATCCCGGCAGCAGTAAGACGGAAGAAGGGGACATCAGCCAGCAGTAAGACGGACAGAAGGGGACATCAGCCAGCAGTAAGACGACAAAGGGGACATCAGCGACATAAGACGGAAGAAGGGGACATCAGCCACAGTAAGACGGACATGAAGGGGGACATCAGCAGCAGTAAGACGGACAGAAGGGGACATCAGCCAACAGTACGACGGACAGAAGGGGACATCAGCCACCAGTAAGACGGACTGAAGGGGGACATCAGGCAGCAGTAAGACGGACTGAAGGGGACATCAGCCAGAAGTAAGACGGACAGAAGGGGACATCAGCCACCAGTAAGACGGACAGAAGGGGACATCAGCCAGCAGTAAGACGGACAGAAGGGGACATCAGCCAGCAGTAAGACGGACAGAAGGGGACATCAGCCAGCAGTAAGACGGACAGAAGGGGAAATCAGCCGGCAGTAAGACGGACTGAAGGGGGACATCAGCCAGTATTAAGACGGACAGAAGGGGGACATCAGCCGGCAGCTATAATTAACAAGGTAACGTCGATCTAAGTCAAGGTACGTCTCCGGTGACATTTCCTGGCATTTGCCTTTTTTATATACACAACTCATTGGTGAGAAGGCATTATAAAGAACAAAATCTGGCTTGCTGTTTCTGATAATCGCAACGATAGATAGTAGGATTCGTGATTATTTCAATGACATTAAAGTAAAACTTATGACAGGTAAGAACCCCACTACGGTGGTTATTAGCAACATTATATGCGATATTGTTTGAACAAGTCATCAGTCTGGAGCGTAGTTCCCGTATCTTTGTCCCATTACTGCTGAGTTGTAAAACCCGTAGAACAAATGACGGTTTAACCAACGCTATGCTGGTGCACGGTAGATTTACTACGCAATAAACATGTCCGTAATTGTGCACTGTGCGTGTTCGTGTTTGTCATGGCTTATATCGTCAGTTTTTTGTGTCAATAGTGCTTATATCTGAGCCACTGGTCCAATAAATCGAGCGTGATTGCGGAACGCAAACCCAATTAAATCGCGGTTTTCAGTGTGACTGAGATTTTTTCGTGCGCATTTTATGGGAATACAGTTCATTGCGTTGACAAATTTACCGTAAAATGGCCATCTGTTTTCACATTTGTTTGACGAAGCAGTGGAAATGGAATAAACAAGCCCATGATCAATATAATTTTTGCATGCATACAAGTAGCCAACATCAGTATTGGATGCGAACATTATTTTATAGCGTTACGCCACGACAACAGAGAGAGAGAGAGAGAGAGAGAGAGAGAGAGAGAGAGAGAGAGAGAGAGAGAGAGAGAGAGAGAGAGAGAGAGAGAGAGAGAGAGAGAGAGAGAGAGAGAGAGAGAGAGAGAGAGAGAGAGAGAGAGAGAGAGAGAGAGAGAGAGAGAGAGAGAGAGAGAGAGAAGAGAGAGAGAAAAGAAAAGAAAAGAAAAGAAGAGAGAGAGAGAGAGAGAGGAGAGAGAGAGAGAGAGAGAGAGAGAGAGAGAGAGAGAGAGAGAGAGAGAGAGAGAGAGAAGAGAGCAGAGAGAGAGAGAAGAGAGAGAGAGGAGAGAGAGAGAGAGAGAGAGAGAGAGAGAGAGAGAGAGAGAGAGAGAGAGAGAGAGAGAGAGAGAGAGAGAGAGATACAGAGAGAGACAGAGAGACAGAGAGACAGACAGACAGACAGACAGACAGACAGACAGACAGACAGACAGACAGACAGACAGACAGACACACACACACACACACACACACACACACACACACACACACACACACACACACACACACACACACACAGAAAGATCACCAGAGAGACAAACAGACATAGACAGACAGACAGACAGACAGACAGGCAGACAAACAGACAGGCAGACAGGCAGGCAGACAGGCAGACAGGCAGACAGGCAGACAGGCAGACAGACAGACAGACAGAAGAGGAGAGAATAGAGAAACGGGGAGGGAGAAGACTGGGAGGGGATATTGCATTTGCATGTATGAATTATTCTTGCTGAATCATTCCTGCCATTTGTGTCATTGATGTTATACATATTCTTTGAGGTAGCCCTTTTACAATGACAATATAAATTCCATAGATGACTAAAAATAAGTCGTTATTGCAGAACGGGTGTTCAGCACTAGCTACACTACCTAACATAAATGTAATTGTAACCGTACGTATTTGTAACTGTATACGTACGTACGTACGTACGTACGTACGTACGTACGTACGTACGTACGTACAGACAGACAGACAGACAGACAGACAGACAGACAGACAGACGATAACGGTTCGTGCGTGTTCTTTCGGATATGTATTTACAAGCAGATTGTCCATCAACGTGAAATGGGTGAGAGGTGTCCTTTAAGATGTCCATTGTCGTTTTCATCATACGTTTCGTGTAAATTTCATTCACTGTTGGGAGTGTCGTGCCAAAGGTTTTGCCTGCTGACCGTACTACGCGATGTAGCAGCACTCAATTCTTAACTGATAAGCTTCCACCCCAACAAATTAGACTGTAGCACAGAACTGACTGGACTATAGATTTATAGAAGAGTTGATTTATTGTCCTACAGACTTGATATTTTCTTAGTTTTCTGACGAAGTAGTTCCGTTGACAACATTTCTTTTGAATGCGCTTCGTGTTCATTGTCCAATCAAGCTGGTAGGAAATGTCGACGCCTAGGTAGGAGTATGAGTCTACGCTCTCTACAACCTCTCTGTTGTTGGATAGTGTAGGCAGGTCATGTTGCAGTTTGCGGAAGTCAATTACCATTTCCTTAGTTTTCTTGGTGTCAAGTTGGAGACAGTTCGAATCACACCATGAAACCAGGTTTTGAACTTCCGTCACATAGATCTGGTGGTTACAGACAGACAGACAGACAGACAGACAGACAGACAGACAGACAGACAGACAGACAGACAGACAGACAGACAGACAGACAGACAGACAGACAGACAGACAGACAGACAGACAGACAGACAGACAGACAGACAGACAGACAGACAGACAGACAGACAGACAGACAGACAGACAGACAGACAGACAGACAGACAGACAGACAGACAGACAGACAGACAGACAGACAGACAGACAGACAGACAGACAGACAGACAGACAGACAGACAGACAGACAGACAGACAGACAGACAGACAGACAGACAGACAGACAGACAGACAGACAGACAGACAGACAGACAGACAGACAGACAGACAGACAGACAGACAGACAGACAGACAGACAGACAGACAGACAGACAGACAGACAGACAGACAGACAGACAGACAGACAGACAGACAGACAGACAGACAGACAGACAGACAGACAGACAGACAGACAGACAGACAGACAGACAGACAGACAGACAGACAGATAAATAGACAAATAAGTAGTAGTGATCGCATATATTTATTTGTTTATTTATGTATTTATATGTTTGAGCTATAGTCGCATGTCATGGTTGCGAAGGCATCCGCTGAGTCACCCCAACGAGTGTCTACGATGCTCACGGACAGAGGAAGGAGAAGATAATCGCTTTTATTCCAAAAGCTTCCTCGTGATGATCCGAGATATCGGAGATGTTATTAATATAGAGTATTCCACATTGAGACCGCGTTCTAGTATACCATTCACATGGAAATTGTGACTATAACTGCAAATGGATAGTTTGTTTTGAATTGTTCGGCCCTTTAAACGCGAACCACATTTGTCAAGTGATGAATATCTCTGAAATAGTCAGTAGATGGCGAAACTTGTATGTCGTTCTCCTTACTCCGCCTGATGGCGACACCATCGTACGAATCCGCTATCTAAAATACTTCGGTAAGCCAGGTCTACGCCTACGATACAGTCCATAAAGGCAGAAACTGCCTGACCTAATGTTAATTTCATGAGGTTTGTTATTATTTGCTACGCTTATAACATAGTTTTACATAGTCACGGTCTGCGAAGGCTAGATCAGTTATTGTATCAAAACATGATAATATCCTATAAGTACTTTCTCTGTAAGGAACCTGTATTACTAGAAGATCCCCCTGAAGAAGATCTAGCAAAAGTCCTAAATGACATTCATATAAACGACGACGACTTTACACTCGACGAACTGAAAGTAGCCAAGTACAACCTTCGCGAAGGAAAAACATCCGGGCCTGACAACATCCGGCCAGAAGTTCTGAAAAGATGCGATTTGGACGACATTCTTCTTGAATTTGCCAACAAATTACTAAACGATAACATTAAACCAGACTACTGGTCAGAAATTGACATGCTCCCTCCCCATAAATCTGGAGATCTGAGCCTCACCGCAAACTACAGAGGCATCAGCCTATCCTCAATGGTTGCTAAACTTGTCAACAAAATGATACTAAACAGACAGCAACCAAAAATCGACAAACACCTCCGCCCAAATCAAAACGGATTCCGACACGGCCGATCAACAACCTCACACGTGCTTGCACTGCGTAGAATAATTGAAAGAGTTAAAACCCGAAATAAAAAAGCAATCATATTATATGTATGTAGACTTCAGAAAGGCATTCGATTCCATACACAGATGCATGATGATGACAATTCTGAAAGCGTATGACGTTCCACCAAGACTACTTGCAGCAATCAACAAACTGTACGAGAACACAAGAGCAAGAGTGATTACACCAGATGGAGAAACAGAATTCTTTCAAATCATCGCCGGGGTACTTCAAGGGGACACACTAGATCCGTACCTTTTTGCAATCGTCCTCGACTACGTCATGAGAAAAACATACCAGGGAAGAGAGGAAGAACTTGG
>JAODUO010000252.1:52500-65000 GCA_025642075.2 Ridgeia piscesae | reverse complement strand
TGCAAATTACGCTTGGCATTGGTATCGATCCGCCAGTTTACGCCAGATGGTGCCACCATACGGGGAACATGCTACAGCCTAAGCGAATACATAAAAACCATAATTATGAACACATAAATTAGACCAAATGTAAAATGTCCAACATATGAATCCCACCGCAAACTCAACCCAAATGTTTCCACATTGATAAATTGTATCTCCACACTGGCCAACTTGCTAAAAGTATATTTGGTAAATGGCACTGAGCGCCGTTGACTTTCCCATAAGAAGCAATGTTAACGTGTTGTCAGATTATAAGGAAATGTCAGAAATATCTACACAGTCACCCCAACCATGTCACTAATATGCTGATCACGTGTCGTCGAAATCACATACTTCTGGCCCGGCTCTTTCAAACTGCAAGCATGTGCGCCGCCCGTCAATATTTACCAAATTTAGCACGTTCTTTGCATCTGCAGGGTCACGTCGAAAATGGCTAAAAATGACTACGCCAACTACACACTATCTAACGTGTGTCATTACACCGCAGATACACCATAGCAGTAGTACATTTGCTCTATTGTACTAATTTCACATTAAAAAAATTGCAAATAACACCGTTGTTATAGTACTATATATTCGTAAGAGTGAGACCAGGAAGTCTAACTGTGCTTTCACACCAACATGGTTTCAGCATTTCCCAGAAATAGTCTATCACACGTTATTATATCACACGTTAATGTATCACACGTTCGTATTTCATTGCGTCATGCGCGAGCCTGACGCAATGAAATGCTATAACGCGTGGCAGACAAAGTTGGCACCTTTATGTTATGCGGTGACGATTTTCAAAGGTCAAGCACTATAAAGGTATGCAGACTTTTTCTGATATCCAACGATATAGTTGAAGGTGGCTTAATTACCTTTACGTAGAAAAAAATGACAAATTAGACACCCCAGAGTTTTCTAACATATCAGACGAATTTGTATAAAGTCTAAACCTACGTACCTTTTCAGTTGGCCCGCTAAGTCAAATGCAAAGGTTGAGCCCGAAATGTGCAATATCGTCGGACGTGTGGACTCACAAACGAACAAACAAACAAACAAACAAACAAACAAACAAACAAACAAACAAGCAAGCAAGCAAGCAAGCAAGCAAGCAAGCAAGCAAACAAACAAAGCAAACAAACAAACAAACAAGCAAACAAACAAACATAAAAATATTCTGTAGATGATGTGTGTTTTCTATTATATGCAATTATTACTATGACGACTGTCACATATCTACAATTAAGCTTTCTCGTCCGGGGCTACACATTTTTATTAGATTCGCGATAACCAAAAAAACACAATTATTAACCAGTCTCTTCAGGTCTGTCCAACATTTTAATTAGCAATATTCTTCAAAATATTGACTGTTTGACATACGCGTGAGGAAATCGATTGACATGCAATGCGTTTCCTGCCTATTGTTTCGTAGAAAATAAGATTGAAATAAAGACGGAACTGCGGCCAACGTCATACCACTACAGGAATTTAGGAAAACAACAACAAACATTCGGAACAAGCAGTAAACATTGTCTACATCCGAAGGACTCTGTAAACGAATATAGCTCAGGCAATCAGCTCCTCAACGGACAAGTTTTGTTTGCGAGTACGTTTCTTTTATGTTGCATTTCATTTCAATTTGTGATCTCCTTTACAATAATGAACTTAAGAAAACGATTTGTTAACTTATATATTGCCCCAACATCCTATTCGACATTTAAATACATGGTAGTAAACATATTGACGGCACCAATCAATTAATCCAATTAGGTAGTGGTAATGAACATCATCACATTTTTGTCATTGGCGTGATGTCGTTTTATCGTCAAACGTGCGCACCACAATACGGTTCCATTTCCGGTCAACACCCCGGAAGCGCTGACTGGTGACCGGCCAATCAACGAGGATGTCCAAGTGGGGACAGTGATCTGTCAGCGGTGCATATAAGCACAAGCGCCGCCCAATCGCTGTCGCAGAGAGGAGCAACCGACATATCCTGAGTCTAGTGGCGTGTGTTGTCCAGCGTCGTCGGTACACAGCGCCTGTTTCAACCCCTCAGGTAGGATTGTTTGGAGTTCACCATTGTTTTCATCGTTGCTGTCCAATTTAAGAGCAAAAATTGTTGGTCGTTGCATTGTCGTGTATAGCTGTTCTACAAGGTAAGTTGGTGAATGTTTGCGTTGCTAATCATTGTTATTATCGTATGTTCTTCATCGAGTCCTTCTTGAATGCGTCATTGGAAAACTCTTATGGAACGAAAGCATCGATCTTGTGGCTAAATATTATTTGACATGAGTGGCTGTCGGAAATCGTTCGTTAAGCGTAAACAACAAGCAACAACATTGAACATGGTTGTGTGCTGCGGGATTGATCAGTGTCCTTTGAAGTACTTGTTAATCAACTCTCTGATGTTGTTCAGCAACAACATTGAACATGGTTGTGTGCTGCGGGATTGATCAGTGTCCTTTGAAGTACTTGTTAATCAACTCTCTGATGTTGTTCAGCAACAACATTGAACATGGTTGTGTGCTGCGGGATTGATCAGTGTCCTTTGAAGTACTTGTTAATCAACTCTCTGATGTTGTTCAGCAACAACATTGAACATGGTTGTGTGCTGCGGGATTGATCAGTGTCCTTTGAAGTACTTGTTAATCAACTCTCTGATGTTGTTCAGATTAAAGAATAACATTTGACAGTGCCATCAGGTTATTCATTTAGTGGTCTTCCTAGACGAGCTTTTGTGATCTGATCTGCTGTTGTTACTGTTTATTAAACAGGCTTAACGTATAAATATACGTCCTACTCCTTGTGTAAATAATACCGACGTGAAAGGAACAACTTGAAAAAAACCGCTAGGTCCTACAGTGTCTTATTTAGTCGTAATAGAAGGAACTTTTGAACAGTTTGAATAAGCGTAAAACAATCTTGTTCAGCAATGTTTAGCATTATTGATAATGAAAGCAGTTTCCTTTTCAGTTTCTACCAACATGACACGGTACATTCTGACAACGAAGACACCCACGCACGCTATGGTGTACATCGTTATCTGTCTGTGTCTTTGGCAGCGAGCGTGGGTACACTCGAGGTAAGCTAATTAAACTTGAAGCCGTCTTGTAAACATTCCCCCTCATATCTGATTCGTGATAATGTCAAACGTCGCTCATCCTGTCTAGGTGACAGGATTTTGTTGCGTATAATTTTAATTACAGCGTTCACATTTCCTGTCTAGATAAAGCTACTTTCACATGTCATTGCTCGTATGTAGTCTCTGTTTCAGATTTAAATGTCGTAACATAATTCATCAAAAAGAGCTCAATGCATACACCGTACTGAGTGTAAGGTTATTTCCATTGTCGGTATAATTATCCGATCAAACGATCAACATAAATTGTGCTGATGGTTCCAACAAAAGTGAAAGTCTGATATATTCATGCATTAACTATATCAACCTTAGCGTGAATAGGATATATAACAGTGGTGTTCTGTAGTAATGACGTCACAGGGTCTACAATGCCTAGATCACTATACAGCCGCTTCCGTGAATTGTCGTTAATAATGTCAGTACTACTTTAACACAGTTGCGGGTTTTCTATTAATTAATTAATTAATTAATTAATACAAATGGTTATCCTGAAAATTGCTAAGTAACCATAAGCAATTGTTTCTGGAATGTATTAATGCCATGCCCACTAGTGGTTAAATCCGCATTCAACGAAATGTCTATACGTAGATAAAACACCAGTGAGACTTCTACAATTTATCACCCTCCGTCCGGACAAACGTCAGTCGATCCAATGACGTCAACTCCCTATTAATATCAGTCAACAATTTCACGTAATTGGGCAGAAAGATTGCATTTGCTAACACCATCGAAGTGGAGATAAATAACCGTACACGTGCCGCGTGGAGTCGCAAACGGCGTAACAGTCTCGACAAAGTGCAAGATTTACAACAGTACTGGATGTGTTGTTTGGACTATTCAGTGACCGCCCACGCATAGGCAGGCTTACGTCTACCTAAACCAATACCACATACACGAATGATATTAGTTGAAAATTCAGCACCATCACGACTATAGGGAGTATCGATATTTAGGAACGTCGCGTACATTCCAACATTCGTCACTTTAAACGTCCAGCGGGTATCGCCTGAGGCGCGTGAGGCAGTTGACTACGTTTGACGAGCGCTGTAGCCATAGCGTACTTGTGCTAGTGCGTTGTTGTATATCTGTAATGACGTTGCGTGCTTTCTAATATTTGTAAATGTGCTATTACGACTGTCGCGTACGAACTACCAAGTTATCCCAACTGGGGACGGGCATGTGTGCTATTAATAGTATTACTACAGCGCCAAAATCACCAGGGACGCGGCCGTGGGACGCGGCCGTGGGATGCGAAAAGCAAGAATCGTTACGAATTAATCACGGACGCGCAAACACCTTCATGAGAGTGAGGGACCGCCGAGATTTGGGGAGGAAATGTGATTTTTTTTTTAAATTTTTTTGAGACTGGTGCGGAGGGAATACTGTTGTTTCCAGCGGCCTACACAGCTGCGGCCGACCAATGTTACAGCGTGGTCTTTTTGTACGTGCTCGCAACGAAATAATGAGAGAGGTCCCGCGTGAATTCGCCCGACCCTGACTTGAATATCCGCCCTTCGAACAGAGTGTCACCTCGTCACAAAGAAGGCACTCTTATGCGGCTAGCACCGGTGGTGGGTGACTTGTAGAAGTCGTGAGTCGCCTGTGTGATGCAACAGACCTCGTCTCACGGTGTCGCGTCAACTCGGCGAGTGCTGCGTCAGTTTCCGCACTTAAAAGCTTCTCCGCCGAATGGCCCCTTGTCGTGCACAGCGTCCGGTAGATCGGTAATAGGTTTCATTCTTTCCTTCGTTCTCGTGTTGACGTGCATACGTGATGCACCTTCAGCGCACGTCCGTTGCAGGCGTCGGATTCACGGCGGCAACCAGCAATGAAAGGAACGTGCATTAGTAACGACATCATTCGGACAGAATCCATTACCTTGTGCTGAGCTGTTACAAGAGCCTAAGAAATATACGCCCACTGCATGCCCGATATGTTATAATGATTGGGTTGTGGTGTGCGTGTGTGCAAGTGTTGTGTCTTGTGTAGTGTGTGCGCGCGTGTGTGTCTGTGTGTGTATGTGTGCGTATGTGCGTATGTGTGTGCGTGCGTGTGTGCGTGCGTGTGTGCGTGTGTGTGTGCGTGCGTGTGTGTGTGTGTGTGTGTGTGTGTGTGTGTGTGTGTGTGGTGTGTGTGTGCGTGGGCGTGTTGGTGCGTGCGTGTGTGTGTGTGTGTGTGTGCGTGCGTGCGTGTGCGTGCGTGCGTGCGTGCGTGCGTCGTGCGTGCGTGCGTGCGTGTGTGTGTGCGTTTCTGCTTCTCGGATGTCCCGATGTTTGCTGTTCACAAACTATCGATTCTTGTCTGCTGCGCGCAGCAAATAACTGCTGCTACACGCGTAACAGGCAGATCAGATAAAGGTAATCCGTAACAACGGATTCATTATCCCCTGAAGTCATACTCCTACCTAACCCAATCACGTTCGCTTTCTGTACGACTTAATCTCGACCATCTGATTCCATACGCTGATGATGCCGTTCTACCTTGCAGTGTCATCAACGACCTCGAATCGGCATCTCCTATCGAGGCGGAAGTGACGCAACAGGCTCTTTTGTCGGCCGAGGCGAAGAAGATCCTGGCGACGCATGTCCTCGAGTCGATGAAACAATGGTTGCACGCCATCTCTCGTGCACCTAGTAAACGCGACGCGACGCTGACTCCAAACAAGCGTTGGTACAGCCACATTCCTTCGTTCAACGACTGGCCGATCTATGACGACAACCAACTGTACGGCTCATATTACGACAACACCGGACTTGACGTCATCGGAAGTAGCCTTCTGATCGGTAAACGTGCTAGGAGTAGTCGGTCTGTCGGACTCGGTAATATGCATAATAGGCTTTCGGGGAAACCCGCCGTAATTCGTCGACTGAGCGGACTTGATACGATCGGAAGTAGTCTACTCCTTGGGAAACGCGCCGGAAGTCGTCGACTGAGCGGACTCGATACGATCGGAAGTAGTCTACTCCTTGGGAAACGCATCGGAAGTCGTCGATCGAGCGGACTCGATACGATCGGGAGTAGTCTACTCCTTGGGAAACGCGCCGGAAGTCGTCGACTGAGCGGACTCGATACGATCGGAAGTAGTCTACTACTCGGAAAACGCGCCGGAAATCGTTGACTGACCGGATTTGACGTCAGTCATCGGCAATAATCCACTCGGAAAACGCTCCCGAACTTGGCGGCTGCTCGGGAGCTCCGGAAATCGTCAGGTCATGCAGTGATCATGCAACATCCGATGATCAGCCAGCTTGAGAAATTGTGCATACGTGCAGTGACGTCACTACCGGTGACAATAGGTGACGTCATAATGAGCGTGACGCGGAATCGAAACAAAACGTTCATCTGTCAGTATATAGATTAGACGTATTGTGCTACAACCGATTATGCTATTATGATGTGGCCACAGTAAGTACGATATAGGTTCATCTTTACTGTTAGGAAGAAAGTTTAATAGCACACACCAAGAAAATGTATTGAAACTAGTCAACGCAGAATGTTATTTTGTGTTGCTAGTGTGTAATGTAGTATTTTGCCCTCTATAGTAGTTAACTCCTGTAGTAATTTGATCCCTTCACTATATTTCAGTTAATAAAAATATTGTATCGTATAAATTGTGATTTTGTGGAACAAACCCTAACTGAATATCTGTAAACTGATATTTATAGCATATGTCATAGCTAAATTGCCTTGCTTCACCCATTGATAATACTGCTTTCTGTGACAAAACATGTCAATAAGTGTAGGACTATCAAATAAATAACTATGAGTTTCTCTGCATATATGAATACTACAAGTTGGGGGTTTACATTGTGATTGCAGTGTTGCATACTACAAGTTGGGGGGTTACATTGTGATTGCAGTGTTGCATACTACAAGTTGTGGGGGTTACATTGTGATTGCAGTGCTGCATACTACAAGTTGGGGGGTTACATTGTGATTGCAGTGTTGCATACTACAAGTTGGGGGGTTACATTGTGATTGCAGTGTTGCATACTACAAGTTGGGGGGTTACATTGTGATTGCAGTGTAGCTTACTACAAGTTGGGGGTTACATTGTGATTGCAGTGTTGCATACTACAAGTTTGGGGGGGTTACATTGTGATTGCAGTGTTGCATACTACAAGTTGGGGGTTACATTGTGATTGCAGTGTTGCATACTACAAGTTGGGGGGGTTACATTGTGATTGCAGTGTTGCATACTACAAGTTTGGGGGGGTTACATTGTGATTGCAGTGTTGCTTCCGTGGTGGAAAGCCGGGTCTAGTTCATAAAATGTTCGTTGCATGACAACTTTTATGTGTCTGGTAATACGCAACGAATGTTGATGTAAAACTAGCATAGTTAAGTAAAAATATCACCTCACGATATTAGAATTATTAATTCAAAGAAAAAGCGGTAAATAAACAACTTTAGCCATATTACTTTGACACCGTCAGTGGGACAGCTAACACATGGAACGGGGCAATAGAGTTGCGTCTATTGTAGGAATGTTAAATTGTAGTGGTCGTTATATCGCTGAAACTAGTAATACTATAGAGCTTGCTTACTGCTTACCCATGAAGCAACCACCAGTTGCAACTGCTGTCGGCAATCACCATTGCGGTATATCGATCTTAAGCTTATTCCCGCCGACCATTTAATTTATATTGCCACCATTTGGGAATTGCATCAAAAACATTCACGAATTATACATACTATATATGATAGCACGCAGCCAATTGTAATTTCTTAAAGAAAGAGGGGTTTTCTTTTGGTATGTGTGTGCGCGCGCGTGCGTGCGTGCGTACGTGCGTGCGTTTGTGTGTGTGTTTGTGTGTGCGTTCGTGCGTGCGTGCGTGCGTGCGTGTGTGCCTTAATCATTACACACATTACAAAAGGCTGATATCGGCTGATTATGGTATTATTGGTTTATTAAATCATCGGTCAATTATCACATTATCAGTTATTACTTTATTGTTCGTTTTTGCCATTTTCCGTTAATATCTCCAACGTTATTGCACCACCGGTGGGCAGTTGCATTATCTGTGGATTATCACACAACTGATAGCAGTATTGGCGCTGACGTTTTATTACATTTGGCTTGTAAAATTCCAATTAACTTATTTCCAGAAAGCTCGCCGATGTGAGACCGACTGTGTAAGTTATTCCAACACCTTAGAGTGTAGCGTACTGTGTTATAAAAACACACTAGAGTTGTCAGAATAAAACGTGGCGTTCAGCTTTTGACTTAAGTTTTGTCGATATAAGTGACACGAATACCGTTGTTAACAAGGACGCGTGGGTGGACTGTTCATATAAGCGTTGCTAGCCAGATTTCGTTTCAACTGTGTTCTTTCATACGGAATTACAATGAGTTGAGCGTTTGCGTGCATGCATGCTGGCGTGCATTTCGTAATGCGTCGGTGCATCGATTTATCTACATTTTAGCACTGTGACATCTCGCAATGTCTTGTTGGAATTGTGTAAATGTGATGTTTTGTCACGATCATTATTAAAGTTCAAATTTCGCTTCTTCGTTATGGGTTATTCTTTCCCTGGCATGACAGTTCTCGAAAAACCATCCAGGTTATGTAGTTTAGGCGTCACGTAGACGCAAAAACCGACCTGTCACCTTGTCACGCCATTTTCCGAAGTATGAGTGGAACTGCGCACATGTGACATTTGTTAAGATGTCACGCAACACTTTAAGTACCTGATGTGACATGCACATCATTTGACCTAGTCGAACCAATGATTCCATCTAGCTTTCAGAGTATAGGGTCGGGAAACATCTGACTGATTATGACTTCACGTACTTGTAAAAATGTAAAAACATTCATACGTGCATTGTTTCCATTCAAGATTAAAATATACACACACGCAAAAACACACACACACACCCACACGCATACATACACACCTACATACATACATACATACACACACAACACCACACACGCACGCACGCACACACACACACACACACACACACACACACACACACACACAACACACACACACACACTAACACACACACAAATACATACACATATGCACACACACACACACCCACACGTACACGCGTACACGCGTACACGCGTACACACGTACACACACACACACACGTACACGCGTACACGCGTACACGCGTACACACGTACACACACACACACACACACACACACACACACACACACACACACACACACACAACATCCACACACATACACACACATACACACACATACAAATACATACACATATGCACACACATACACATGCACGCACGCACAAACACACCACACCACACACACCACACACGCACGCACGCACGCACGCACGCACGCACGCAAGCACACACACACACACACACACACACACACACACACACACAATGTTTGCACTATTAGACAATCGAAACGAATTGTGGGCATTAATAACAGCACAATGTTTGTTCCTCGATTACTATTCACTGCAAAATCTACTCGCATTATTTGTTATGCTCGTTTGTTATACAACGGTTATAATTCTTATCGTAACGTTAATTTGATTAAGTAGTATGTGTACAACGGTGTGTTAATGGAAATGTTATGACGAAAGGAAATTGTAAAAACCCGTTATGTTATAATCTGTGAATAGACATGCAGGCGGAATCCTTCGCGTGGTGTCTCGCGCGCGCGCATGTATACATGTGGTGTTTATGTTGGTGTTTTTGTGTACGAGCGTGCGAACGAATTGTGTATTAAAATCATTATATTTGTTCAGTCAGTAGATATAAATAGTGAAAACACATTGTCCTCATCGCCGGTATATGGGCCTATCACTTTTGATTATTTGTCGATGTGACGTCATTCGATCAAACAGTATTGTTAAAGCCATGTGCTGTGAACCAATCAAATATATGCTTTATTAATCCGACCTGAAAATGATAGCGTCACCACTAAATGCAGCGATACAACACACAACAGACATTGAACGATCTTCGCCCACGTGCAACCGCCGTTGTTATACGAAAGGTGAGTTCGCGTTACAAACTGGAAATGATGCTGGGAACAGCCGCTAACTACACAAATGACGATGATTAAGTACGTTTTACACGTGGCGCGATAGTTGAGTGGCAACTCCGGGGACGCATTTACAACTGAACGCCGGAAAACAAAATAGCACGCACTTAATGGTAGAGATAAGCAAACACAGTTGACGATATTTTCTTTCCTAGAATGGTGTGCGTGCGTGCGTGCGTGCGTGCGTGCGTGCGTGCGTGCGTGCGTACGTACGTGTATATGCTTACATGCATATGTATATATATATATATATATATATATATATATATATATATATATATTATATATATATATATATATATATATATATATATATATATATATATATATATATGTATAGGTGTGTGTGCGTGCGTGCGTGCGTGCGTGCGTGCGTGGTGGTGAGTGAGTGAGTGAGTGAGTGAGTGAGTGAGTGAGTGAGTGAGTGAGTGAGTGAGTGGTGAGTGAGTGAGTGAGTGAGTGAGTGAGTGAGTGAGTGAGTGAGTGAGTGAGTGAGTGAGTGACTGTATGTGTGTGTGTGTGTGTGTGTGTGTGTGTGTGTGTTTGTTTGTGTGTGTGTGTGTGTGTGTGCGTGTGTGTGTGTGTGTATGTGTGTGTATGTGTATGTGTATGTGTGTGTGTGTTTGTGTGTGTGTGCGTGCGTGCGTGCGTGCGTGCGTGTGTGTATGTGTGTGTAGGTGTGTGTTTATGTATGTATGTGTGTGTACGTATGTGTGTGTATGTGTGTTTGTGTGTGTATGTGTGTAGGTGTGTGTATGTGTGTATGTGTGTGTATGTGTGTATGTATGTGTGTATGTGTGTGTGTATGTGTGGTGGTGTGGTGTGTGTGTGGTGTGTGTGTGTGTGTGTGTGTGTGTGTGTGTGTGTGTGTGTGTGTGTGTGTGTGTGTGTGTGTGTGTGTGTGTGTGTGTGTGTGTGTGTGTGTGTCGGTGTGTGTACATGTGTATGTGTGTGTGGGGGTATATGTGTGTGTATGTATGTGTGTGTATGTATGTGTGTGTATGTGTTTGTATGTGTGTGTGTGTACACATAAAGTTATAGTAATAGTCATAATTATTAATTCATAACCTGACGCCGCCTATGAAAAAATGATGTCCGAAGTCGGCGCCGGAAGTGTTTTCGTCACGTCACGTACTTATCTCTCTGCTCAGCCGTCGTTCGACGTCTCCTGGGGTCGTGTTTATAGACTCGAACTAGTATTTATACGCTCGTTGCACTAACTGTTCTGTCTAAAAATACATAAACCTATCAAGCTCTTCATTGGTCTTCAATAAACGCGTTGGTAAAATAATTACCCGTTGCGGCCAGTATGGGTTATGGCAGCAGTGTTTGCATGTGAATTACATAATCGCTAGGTGACAGCATACAACAGGACTGAAAAAAGCGTGTTTTTTTGCAGAATTACTTGGTACGCATATCACTGTTTAGGGGACATAAATTACAGCCCACGGCAAAGTACGGATTGGTAAGCCGAGTCGGCGACGCGCACAAACAAATTGTCTTTAGTGTTAAAGAATACCATGTGTCGTCTGACAACTCGCGTTTTGCCTAATTGCTGATTGTTCTGTATTCGAATAAAAATATGTTACACGTATTTTGGGAACGTTCGAACACAGCAATCGTCAAACATCAAGAAAGTGTTTATATAAGCATGCAGGTTTGATCAACTGTCAATAAAAATACAATGTCCATTAAATGTCACAAAAGTCAAAGTTGCTTAATCCATAACTGCACACACGCACATACGCACAGACACACGTACACACATATGCACACGCACACGCGCATGAACGCTTGCCTGTATCCACAGGCAGGTTACATGGGCAAGTGCGCACGCACGCACGCACGCACTCACGCACTCACGCACTCACGCACTCACGCACACGCCACGATACCGGTGATTGACTAGGGCCAAGGTAATAAGTGTAACAAGGGCACACGCATGCTTAGTTGCATACATATATACATTTATACAATCAAGTCTACGGCATCTTATATAAACTCGCTGTAGGCGCACCTACGTTGAACCTCTCCGTAGTTATGCTCGTTTAACCCGAGTCCCGACAATTGTGTTGTGCCTGGAGCGGATCCTGCTACAGCCGGGTGATCGGACGGAACAAGGCACATGATATAATTAACTATAGATGACCACAGCCCACGAGGGCTACCCGGGGTCATTACGCGACGTCGCTGCTCGCTATCCGATCGATGAGCTCGTCCAGCGGCAGGTCGCCGAGGCCGCGAAGTTCGCTCTTCACCTGCTCGATCTCGTCCTCGTCCAGCCCCTC
>JAODUO010000252.1:45000-47500 GCA_025642075.2 Ridgeia piscesae | reverse complement strand
TCCGGCCACTTTCGAGTGAGCTATGTCGCCGTAGCGCTGGTCATTTGTCCTGTAATCAACCAGCTGCGTCCATGGCGAGCCGCCAGTAATCATTTACGACGCTGCATTTGCGAAAAATCCTCCGCAGGGACGCGACACGAAGGATCTAGATAACACCCCAACTCACCTTGTGCGCCGACAAGAACCAGTTCACTGTTCCTTCACGCTCGGGTTTGGAGTCGACTAGGCTTCACCTCTGGCCATTACCGTTCTACGCCAGTGGTCGTCGGCTTTACCTTCGTGGGAACGGTTTGACGCGCACGTCAAGTAAGCGGCGTTTACCACAACGAATGATCGATTCGAGCCAGAACAAGTCCTCGCATCGCCTTTTGGGGCTGTCGACGACTGAATGTATACTGAATAAATATGTGCACTGAAGCGACCCCGTACAGTGTACACACACATGAAGCTGACCTTCGAGGCTCGCCGTGTATGTATAAGGCTTTGTAAGTGCGTTGTGTGCATAAGGCTACAATGCGATTACCAGGTGAAACATGCAAACCGTTCATTTCCAAACGAACACGTCAACACGTCAACACATGCAACCGTAATCTTGCCTGAACTGCGATATGCTGCCTTGTCTTTACCAATTAATTTTTTAATCACGGGACACTAAAATGTATAAAGAACAAGCCGGCCTAACAAATATTAACATAAATAAAAGTACAAATATATATAGATATGTCGTGAGCTTATCTGGATCCTAGAATACTGTAAATAAGTATGTTACAACTGAATATCGGTTGTAAGAAACAGCAATTCAGCTATGTCCAATTACACAGGTAGAGAACCCCGACGTCGCTATTACAGATCGGCAGGCCACGGCGTGTGTGCAGTGAGGCGTCCCATACATACGTGAGGCCAATACACACACAACTGATCTATATTTCATGAACACAATTTGCCGGCTCGATCTACGAACAGGCGTCGGAAGTGCAGGTATGGTATTACTAATGGCGAGTTGTTATAGCGGCCCGTTTGAATGGCTAACGGCGCCACAACCATGTCGACGGCGTTTTATTACACAGACACGGCCAATGTTAATAGCGGCACGCAGACAACACCATTGTATGTTTTGACAAAACTTTTGTTGTGTGTTTTCGATGCAATATCTTTGCAGCCAATGCTTTACAGATTAAATTCAAACGGTTACTTTCATTTCAACCGTAAGGATAACCATATCGACCAGAATATGGAGAATTCCTCGCACTATGCAGAATAAAGACGGAAGAGACAACAGCCCCCGCCCCCAGTAAAACAAGCTGATACAATAATTGTTTACACAGAAGAATAACAAGAAGTATTGCAATATTTATCATAGCATATTACGCAGTTAGATGTTAACGTAATTTAATGGTTAACATTCACTAATGAGATGTTTGAACGAGAATTATCACATCTGTTTGAATAATCATATATATGTAACAGTTTTATATCTATGGAATAATATATCATCTACACATTATACCCAACCCCGTCGGTAGGTTCATTGGACATTACTTTAATAATCGGATAAATTATTATTTAATCATTATACCGTTGAAATTTCGTAACCCTTTCGTATGTGGAAAACGTTTAACTAACAATAAAAAACAATAACGTCAACGGTCCATGTATATGCATACTTAATTATACCGTTTCTTTAAATGACGAAGACCACGATACCACATCTGTAATGACAGCGATAAGGCCAATGTTGGTATAAACAACATTTTCTTTTTGAGTTCCGCGTCAGTGCGAGCTGTTACTCTAAATCCGTCTGCTTCCCTTGCAATCTCGACACGTGATCATGTCAGCTTCCAAACGCTCGGACGAGAAAGAAAAGATCACATCGCCAGTTCTGAGGCAATACTGGCTGTCTGGCCGTCCACGTGACGGACCACGAGAACGTGAGCGAGGATCTTTCAGCGATAGACGACAGCGACATCCCCTGGTGGCAGTCGCACGATTGATAATTGCTACTTCTCTTGAACGGATGCACAACAGAGGCGTCATTCAGCTCCTGCGATGATCTCTTCTGCAGAACACAAGGCAGAGACACGTGTAGTGACGGGTTCAACTAGTCACGAGCCAGCAGCTCTATAAACCTGCTGCACAACATCGTCTTCAGGGACTTTGCCACCGGGGATAGAAGGCTGATGTCTATCCGTACTCAACAACAGTAATGGATACTGCCTCCGACATATGTATCTATATATAGTTTCCACTGTCCACCCGAAGGACCTGACTGACGTCTCTATTGTGCATCAGCACAAGATAAAGGAAATGATGACGCGTGCAACAACCACCTCTGGTACTGTCATGTATTCAGAAGGGCGGTTCACAACACTTCAGTGCTCTCTCTCACTCTCTCTCCTCTTTTTCCTTTTTCTTTCTCAGCTCTCTCAGCTCTCTCAGCTCTCTCTCTACTCTCTCTGCTCTCTCTGCTCTCTCACCACTCTCCAATCTCTAGCTCTGTCCT
>JAODUO010000252.1:25000-42500 GCA_025642075.2 Ridgeia piscesae | reverse complement strand
GGTTATCTTCCCCAACAAAACCGTATTCACACAATGAAACAAACTATGTGCTTAATTTCTCTCATGTAAGCGGAATCGTTACACATTTCTGCCGAGGATAATGCTCTGACAACATCCCTGCGCGCCTGGGCAGTCGTTAAGCAGTCTTCGGTCACGGCCAACACTCGCGCCAACGCCCCAGATATTTCGCCGCCGCAGATATTTTCGCCGCTTATACATCGCACAATGTCGCAATGAGTCGTTTCCCCCGCCTCGAATCGGACAATTATCTATGCATCAGTAAGGCACGTTTGAAGACCTCTTGAAAGTGAGCCGTCCTATATAGCACAAAAGAACAACAAGCGATAAACTGCTAGTACAAACGTGTGTATTTCAACGATGCATTTCGCCTATGCATTGCTTCCTTTTGCCAACAGTTAGATTCGACATTACTTGTGCGTGCATTTCGTCCACAACAAGTGGATGTGAAATGTAAAAGCGCGTTGACAAATACCCACAATATGACCGGTACGTGTGACAGTGTCATGTTTAGGGCAGCCATAGAGGGCCCCACAACAAATGCTTACAGGTGCCTCCACAATAATCATTTTTGGTCATTTATTTGGGATAGAAACATACAATTTGGTGTCCGAAGTATAAAAAAATGTTTTTTCCAATAATCCCTACTGACGCCGACAGGGAGAGTGAGACCTGTTATGACACGAGGCGCAGTCAACCACAGCCCTCGGCCTCCGCTGTCAGCAGTCCGGCGCCGCAGCGGTAATACACTTCACTGCCAGGAACTGACGTGTCGGCCCGCTCTGCACACACGGCAAGTTTTAGTCTGCATTTATTCGCACAACGGCGACAAGGAAGGCATAAACACGCGGAAGTAATCGGTTGTAACCTTGTGTGCGTGTGCGTGTGCGTGTGCGTGTGCGTGTGCGTGTGCGTGTGCTGTGTGTGCGTGTGCGTGTGCGTGTGCGTGTGCGTGCGTGCGTGTGCGTGTGCGTGTCGTGTGCGTGCGTGTGCGTGTGCGTGTGCGTGTGCGTGTGCGTGTGCGTGTGCGTGTGCGTGTGCGTGTGCGTGTGCGTGTGCGTCGTGTGCGTGTGCGTGCGTGTGCGTGTGCGTGTGCGTGTGCGTGTGCGTGTGCGTGTGCGTGTGCGTGTGCGCGTGTGCGTGGCTTGCTGTGCGTGTGCGTGTGCGTGTGCGTGTGCGTGTGCGTGTGCGTGTGCGGTGCGTGCGTGCGTGGCGTGGCGTGTGCGTGTGCGTGTGCGTGTGCGTGTGCGTGTGCGCTGCGTGTGTCGTGTGCGTCGTGTCGTGTGCGTGTGCTGTGCGTGTGCGTGTGCGTGTGCGTGTGCGTGTGCTGTGCGTGTGGTGTGCGTGTGCGTGCTAGTGCCGTGTGGTGTTGCGTGTGTCGTGCGTGGCGTGTCGTGGCTGCGCGTGTGCGTTGTGGTGTGCCGCTGGTCGTGCGTGGTGCGGATGGTGGTGTGCGTGGTGCTGCTGTGCTGCGCTGTGCGTGGCGTGTGCGTGGCGGGCGGGCGCGTGGCGTGCGTGTGCGTCGTGCGTGCTGCGAGCGTGTGCGTCGGCGTGTGCGTAGCGTACGTGCGCGTGTGCGTGTGCGTGTGCGTGGCGGTGCGTGCGTGTGCGTGTGCGGTGCGGTCGCAGGCAGGCGCGCGCGCGTGCGATCGGTCGGCTCGTTGCGTGCGGTGCGAGCGTGTGCAAGGCGACGGCGTGCGTGCGTGCAGCGTTGCGGCGCGTGGCGGTCGTGTGCGAACGTGCAGCTGTGCGGTGCAGCGCGTTCGGTCGGTGCGTGTGCAGGCGGGGTGCAGGTGCGTGTGCTGCGGCAGTGCTGGCGGGCGGCGTTGCGGGCGTCGTGTGCAGCGTGCGTGTCTGGCGGTGCGTGCGATGGCGGTCGGCGTGTGCTGGCGGCATGTGCGTGTCGTGCTGGCGGTCAGCGTGTCAGGGCTGTCGTTGCGTGTGCAGTGCGTGTGCAGGGCGTGTGCGGCGGGCGTGTGCGTCTGTGCGCGCGTACGTGCGGTCGTGCGGTGCGTTGCGTCGTGTGCAGTGCGTGTCGTCTAGCGTGTGCGCGTCGGTCGTGCTGCGTGTGCGTGTGCGTGTGCATGCGTGTGCGGTGCGTGTGCGGTCGTGCGTGCGTGCTGTGCGTCGTGCTGTGCGTTGCGGCGTGCGCGTGCGTGTGCGTGTGCGTGTGCGTGTGCGGCGTGTGCGTGTGCGTGTGCGTGTGCGTGTGCGGGCGTGTGCGTGTGCGTGTGCGTGTGCGTGGGGGCGTTGCGTGTGCGTGCGTGTGCGTGTGCGTGTGCGTGTGCGTGTGCGTGTGCGTGTGCGTGTGCGTGTGCGTGTGCGTGTGCGTGTGCGTGTGCGTGGTGTGCGTGTGCGTGTGCGTGTGCGTGTGCGTGTGCGTGTGCGTGTGCGTGTGCGTGTGCGTGTGCGTGCGTGCGTGTGCGTGTGGTGTGCGTGCGTGCGTGCGTGTGTGCGTGTGTGCGTGTGTGTGTGGTGTGTGGTGTGCGTGCGTGCGTGCGTGTGTGTGTGTGGGGTGTGTGTGTGAGTGCGCGTGCGCGTGCGCGTGGGTTGTGTAATGCATGTGTGCTGCTCTCCCGTGAATATTTCGTCAGTTAATCGACACTGTTATGCTGACAAGTCTCGTGTTATGACGACATCCGTGATTAATAATGAAGGCGGGTGTAATATTCTACATATTTCTTCAGCAACGCTTTGTCACGGTTAATCACTTGACACGACAACCTGTCGACAAAATTCAATAAGCCAGAGGATATGGATTGTCTGGCAAGATGGAAGCCAGTTTTGCGATAATGAGCCGAAATAAATTGATTTAGCAGTTGTCTCATTGTTGGAAACGTTGTCTCGTGTCGAAGTTGTTTTTGTGAGGATGATAAACGACTGTAGTTTCCCAGGATTGATTCCGGTCTACCAGAGTAAATATTTAACAATGCGTTGTTCTACAAGAATACTGCTCCGAGGAACTAGCGCAATTGCAGGCGTTTATACTAAGTGTAAAACTGTGTAACGTGGCCAGGAATTCATCCATCTTTGTAAGGAGGCGACGTCGTTTCCTGCTGTTTCACGTCACTTCGTCCCATCACTCGGCTGTTTGTAGAGGTTCCGTTTCCACAGAGACAACGCGATGGACACCGCCCTGGGCGTCTTCAGAATTTGTCTTCTGTTGCACAGAATACGGAGAAGGAGTTGTTTATCCCTGTCGCGGATGGGGGCGGTGGTGGGAAACAGCCCGGTCCCGGGGGTCGGGATGTGTTAGGCATGTGAGAAGGGCTCGAAAAAAGATCGCGTACAGTCTTCTTTTGTTCAGTGTTGTCAGACTTGGTATCGTGCAGGGAAAGAGTGTTTAAACTGCGGTTCTCAGACCCCACTGCCATCGTTTCGTCGTCGACAGCAAAGGCTCAAATATTTGATTTCTGGAGAGGGGGTCCACTTTTACTTTACCACGCATTCATTAGTTTTGATGTTGGTTTAAGAAATTAATATTCACAGAGGATGGAATATAACCCTACTGTCCGGCTCTTGCGATAATTTCACCGACAAAGGGGGGGGGACTGCAACGTTTGAACAATCACTGCCCAAACATTAGAACATACGATTTACAGGATTCGTGGCCATGATTTGATGAGCACGAGATTTAGTTGTACGGTGTAGCGAAAGGAAACGTATTCGCACGGGACTCGGTTAGGGAACTCCAGGGAATTCCCCAACCCACACATCTCAGCGAGTCGTTTACAATGTTTCGTTGGTTATAAATCATTTTATTTAATTTCAATTTTCATTTCAAACACGCATAGAAATTATTTGTTGATGCATATTACGCCTATCACATATAATGAGGCACAACATTCTTGTTTTCGCGCAGAAATGTCTGTTAATGTAGATATTCGGAAAAAGTTGACAATTTACATTGATTAGATAAGAGCGGATCAAACCAAAAGTAGTTCCAGATAACGGCGGCTACCAGTGCAAAAGTTGTTAAAGTTTGAAAAATATTTCAGCCACCCCCGCTTAATGGTGTTTGTTTGGTATTGTTCACAACCACTTCGCTTTTGCTATATATGAAATGTTTCTGTATATTTTATATAAGTCGTCCTTTTCGATATAAAAGTACAATCGATCCATTTAATCAATAAAATGCCATATTAATTCGCCACGCTATGCCACGCCACGCTAAACCATACGCAAACTGTCACCGTCTAGCCGTCGATGTACACTTGTAAGGCACTGTATTCTTGTTGGCTGCGTGCATGTCCTTGGTTGTGCGTCAGTGAAATGGCTGCAACTACCGCAAACTTATCATTATGTAATGAACGTTATTATATTGGTGTATGTCAGGTTTTTTTTCGAGCTCTCTTCTTGTGAGGACAAAATAAAAAGTGTTCATGTCCATACAACTTTAATCATAACGTGTAAAATTTTCCTAACAGACGGGAACTACGTTGCACTGCGCCCACTGTGAAAGTGGGTCATGCGTGGCCCAACTGTCTAACTTATCCACCTACATGATATGCGACTAAGCGACAACAGAAGAAACAGTCGCGCCACCTGGTGAGAATAATACAAGGCTTGTCCTAGCTTCAGTTTTATTTACATAAAATACGTGGGCGAGAGAATATGTGAGTAAATCGTTTGTGTATGGGCGTGTGTGCGTACATGTGCGTGTGTTATTGGTATGTATATTTATGCCGTCAGTTGGCATAGAAGTGTAGCAGGATAGAGATATTTGGTATTAACTTTAGGCGGGAATCGTTTCAACTAAAATATAAGTTTTCATTGGTTGTGCATTCTTTTTAAGAGATGTTTATGATTCCAATGTGTATCATTGGAAGTGTCGGCAAGGCACGATATTTCCCATCCTCTGTGCAAGACACAGTGCTTGTATATTGTACAGTTCCAGCAAGACTTCTGCAATTCTCCCCCATGGACCGTGGCACCTTCTTTAATCCTTAGTATTCCGACCGGCTGCTCTGCTCTCTGGAGCGAATCTACGTCGTTTCCTTTTTGTGTGTTTGGGTGGCCGGATGAAAAAGCCAAGGATTGGCACATGTAGCATTCGTGTGCGTCTTTCTGCATCGGGACCACCGCTGGGGTACTTGCTGTCTGCAGGCGTCGCGCCGCCATCCCTTCGCATTGTGTCAGCGTCATCTCATGCAGTGGCTGTGTTCTCACTGGTTTATGTGAGGGTCAATAGCCTGCTTCCTGTAGTTGTAAGACTCCAGTCACATAGCCGTGTTGACAGTCGTACACATATACGCACCCGCACCCGCACCCGCACCCGCACCCGCACCCGCACCGCACCGCACCCGCACCCGCACCCGCCCCGCACCCGCACCCGCACCCGCACCGCACCGCACCCGCACCCGCACGCGCACGCACGCGCACCCGCACGCGCACGCGCACGCGCACGCGCACGCGCACGCGCACGCGCACGCGCACGCGCACCGCACGCAGCACGCACACGCACACGCACACGCACACGCAGCACACGCACACGCACGCACGCACACGCACACGCACACGCACACGCACACGCACACGCACACGCACACGCACACGCACACGCACACGCACGCACACGCACAGCACACGCACACGCACACGCACACGCACACGCACACGCACACGCACACGCACACGCACACGCACACGCACACGCACACGCACACGCACACGCACACGCACACGCACACGCACACGCACACGCACACGCACACGCACACGCACACGCACACGCACACGCACACGCACACGCACACGCACACGCACACGCACACGCACACGCACACGCACACGCACACGCACACGCACACGCACACGCACACGCACACGCACACGCACACGCACACGCACACGCACACGCACACGCACACGCACACGCACACGCACACGCACACGCACACGCACACGCACACGCACACACAGGCAAACACAAGTAACCATGTTTATCTCTCGAGCTATCGAACATCACAACAGAATTTCCCATGAGTGATCAATAAATGTATTTTTTTATTTGATGTATTCGAAACACAAATACAAACTCATAATATACACTCATT
Source organism: Ridgeia piscesae (assembly GCA_025642075.2). NCBI lineage: Eukaryota > Metazoa > Annelida > Polychaeta > Sabellida > Siboglinidae > Ridgeia > Ridgeia piscesae. Next base: position 36,426 of record JAODUO010000252.1, on the reverse strand, counting down.
CATCAGGTTCAAGTAAGCCCTACGTAGTGCTGACTAGACTACATCAGCCCAGACGGTTCCTGGGCCCATTTTCTGTTCTGGGTAGACCTGTGTTCTATTTGTCCCGGTCAGGTGTCCGTTGTTTACTTTCGGTATGCCAACCCCGCCCGCAACACAATTTACACACGTGATTGTGGCTCACGGTCGGTCCTTAGTTGGTTGCCGAGGAACGCATGCATATCGGTGTCAACAAAGATAACCTCATACTCCACATGAACAATTTAATCTTACAGCAGCAGCAATTAAAGGAACACAGTAACTAGTCTCAGTCATGAATAAGCATCATTGAGACAGAATAATCTCAGATTAATTGCCATGCATCTGAAAATAACAATGTGTTGTGTCTTGTATACAATAATATGCAATACATTATCAACATGTATTTCAGTTAGAAAACTGCAACTGATGACGAGTGGTATATTTGCGTCTATGTGAGTCGATGATACTTTTGTAAGTTATTATTATACTTTGGGGAACACTGAATTTAGTTCGTCGCTTTATTTGTAAACTAAACGCCTTTGATTAGTTTTTTGCATTTATAATAGGCTTTGATTATATTTTGACAGAAAGATAATTAAAATTGAGTACATTTTGACAGAAAGATAATTAAAATAGCGAACAAGTCGGCCGCTGTGTCAACAAGTACAAAGGTCAAATGAGTAAGATTGGTTGGGCTCATCAATATTCATGTTGTACAGGAAATAAATTGTCACCTTCCAGGCCTTGCAGTCGGATACGTGTCACTGACTGGGTCCCTGGACGGCTGGGTCGCTCGCCTAAGCATTCCAAACAGACTACAATAATTCAGCTTTTAGGACCGGTCACTGTTTTACTTATGCGTTCATGGTAGACGAAATAAATGCTGGAATTATTAAAACGGTACCACACACATTTCGGTCGTTTTTGTTTGACTGAAAATATATAACTGGATTAAGGGAAATTTGGATTAGTTAACCCTACGGTACTTGTCATACGCATACTTTCACTCTAATTACGACGTGTTGATTACATAATATTATGCATGTCTTGAAACGACTGGATTTGTTGCGCTTGAAAGCAATATTTAACCCGCCTTATAAAAATAAGGCGGCATGACCTTTGCGTATTGCGTAATATTTTCAAAGCTCCATATGCGGCGTCTGAGTTTAATTTATTACATCACACATACTCGCGCACATAAGCAATATGTCATCCTAGCGCCTATTCATATTGATCCGTCTCACACGCTCAGGTACATGCAAACACATTAACTTTTTTGTGCAGCCACGTCAAACTTCGTAGTAGGTCACATACGGCCGACATAGGAGCCATTTGTGTTGTTCTTATCGCTTCGCCGTTTTTACGGCCGTAATGGAAATATAAACCGAATGCTCGTCCCTCCCTGCATGTACTGGAGTGGAGGCCGCGATACCGAGCCAGGAGGGTCGCTTAACGACCGGGAGGTGCAACTGTAGTGGCTGATACATGTCAGGCGTGGTATGTCGTACATCTCAGTCAGGGTATAATGATCCCCCAATCGATCAATCAATCGCCTGTACCACTTCGTTCTCTCTCTCTCTCTCTCTCTCTCTCTCTCTCTCTCTCTCTCTTCTCTCTCTCTCTCTCTCTCTCTCTCTCTCCTCTCTATCTTCTTTCTCTCTCTCTCTCTCTCTCTCTCTCTCTCTCTCTCTCTCTCTCTCCTCTCTCTCTCTCTCTCTCCTCTCTCTCTCTCTCTCTCTCGTCCCTCCCTCCCTCCTCCTCCCTCCCTCCCTCCCTCCCTCCCTCCTCCCTCCCTCCTCCTCCTCCCTCCTCTCCCTTCCCTCCCTCCTCCTCTCCTCCCTCCCTCCCTCTCCTCTTCTCTTCCTCTTCCCTCCCCCTCCTCTCCCTCCTCCCTCTCTCCTCTTCTCTCTTTTCCCCCTCCCCCCTCTCCCCTCTTCCCCTCTCCCGCTCTCCCCTCTCCCCTCTCCCCTCTCCCCCTCTCCCCCTCTCCCCCTCTCTCCCCTCTCCCTTCTCCCCTCTCCCCTCTCCCCTCTCCCCTCTCTCTTCCCTCTCTCTTCCCCCTCTCCCCCCTCTCTCTCTCTCTGTCCGCACGCACGCTCACACACACACACACACACACACACACACACACACACACACACACACACACACACACACACACACACACACACACACACACACACACACACACACACACACACACACACACACACACACACACACACACACAACACACACACACACACACACACACACGCACACGCACACGCACACGCACACGCACACGCACACGCACACGCACACGCACACGCACACGCACACGCACACACACACACACAAACACACACACACACACACACACACACACACACACACACACACACACACACACACACACACACACACTTCCCTCTCCTTCTCCTCCGCCTACTGTCTGTTTTAAATCGAACTTGCTGTTACTTTTTATATCGCGGCCGATCCCGACTCACACCATGTGTCTGCGTTCCGTCCACTTCTGTAATTTCCTTTATTAATCTTGACAGCAGTTTATGCAAAGAAGTTAACGCATCATGTCATACGTTATAAAGTTCGCAAACCATACATTCCATTAATTATTGGATCGCGCTCGGATCCGCTGAAACACTGCCAACTTATCTACCCTCCCTTCTCGGTTTTCAAAGACCCTGCTTCGACCCAATCACTCTACCCTGGTGGGTCGTCTGTCAAGCTTCGACCGATGGCTGGCGACGTGGGTTTCGGGTGTCCGTCTGAACGATTCAGCGGCTGTGACGGCGGCGCTGCTTCGACGAATAACGACACACACCCGGCAATATAAGCACACTGGGTCGGCGCTTACACAGCGGAGTAGATATGTAGTTCTGTATCCGCGGGGCTACACATACGCGCGCGGGTGGAGGTCTAGATAGTTGCCTTTGTTGACCCGTCGAGGCCGCTGCTTTACGCTGACTTCCGGTCGTTGCAGCGCCGTGCGCAGTGAACGGTGAGCTCGTCTTGGTTGTCGGAGTCCGAGTCAGCGTCAAGCGGCTCAGGATGGATGTAGTGCCGTTATTGCTGGCCGTCTGCCTTGGGCTCCTCGTTGGGACGATACCTAGCCTTGCACGCTCGGTCGTGGGCACGGAAGCCGACGAAAAGTGGCTGGAAGACTATATACAGGTAAACTTACAACTTGTGTGCTAAACGAAAGCTGTCTAGTACTATGCCAACAACTAACTGGTTGGCTGGCTGCTGGCTGGCTGGCTGGCTGGCTGGCTGGCTGTCTGCCTGCCTGCTTGCCTGCCTGCCTGCCTGCCTGACTGCCTGACTGACTGACTGCCTGACTGACTGACTGCCTGCCTGACTGACTGACTGACTGACTGACTGACTGACTGACTGACTGCCTGCCTGCCTGCCTGCCTGCCTGCCTGCCTGCCTGCCTGCCTGCCTGACTGACTGCCTGCCTGCCTGCCTGCCTGCCTGCCTGCCTGACTGACTGACTGACGGACTGACTGACTGACTGACTGACTGACTGACTGACTGACTGACTGACTGACTGACTGACTGACTGACTGACTGACTGACTGACTGACTGACTGACTGACTGACTGACTGACTGACTGACTGACTGACTGACTGACTGACTGACTGACTGACTGACTGACTGACTGACAGGCAATACATTTGTTCACTTGCAACCACTTAGAGCTGCCAAACATCTCACATATCTAACAGACATATATTATGCATACCAATAAAGAAGTTCTTTTTACAGTCTGTATAATAGTTTACGTTGTTACCACGCGCGTGCCAGTTCACGTCCTCTTGGACAGAGAACAGGTCACTAATGTGATCAAATTTGTCATCTTCATTGACTTCAAACGACACCTAGTATGTGCTTCCACGTGTCAATATGTCATCGATCATACGGAAGCTAAGATATCTCCTACACCGCAACACAATAATTTATTATATACTCAATAATAATAATAATATACACCATAATATTATCGGTCAAGGAAGAGAGAAGGACTAGAGGACATGGAGTTACATTACTAAAGAAGCAGTGTAGACTAGATATTATAAAAATTTCATTTTCACAAAGAACAGTAAATGAATGGAACAGATTATCAGCTGATTGTGTAGGTGCTAATAGAGTTAATATGTTTAAAAATAAAATCGACATATACCTAAGAAGGGCGGAGTACACTAAGATATATAGGTTGGGTTCTCGATAGGCCAAAGGGCTTCCTTGTCTACTTGCCATTAAGAGTTGATTCTCTAGATGGCAATCTGGTTAAATCTTGTTAAATATATACCCATACTAAAGGTACGACAGCAGTCGTTCGCCATGGACCACGGCAGACACAGAGCACTCACTGTATACGGTGACACGATACGATCGTTTCGGGTCTTGGACACGACCCAGTGCTCTTCGAATTACGTCAATCAGCCTTCAGTTGGCGCCTGTCTTCGCAGATTGTTCGTGTCGCCGTTTGATGCTAAAGTAAACCACCTAGTTGTGTCGTGACACCAGACACTACCTGTTTGTTGGCATGAGAAGTGCAAACTTTGTATTGTGTGTGTGTGTGTGTGTGTGTGTGTGTGTGTGTGTGCGTGCGTGCGTGCGTGCGTGCGTGCGTGCGTGCGTGCGTGCGTGGTGTGTGTCGTGTATGTGTGTGTTTTTGATAGAAAAGACGAACGGAAGAAAGGAACTTAACGATCTCGAAGCCAATTAGGCGAATCGCGAGTGTTTTTCTTGCTGGCCTGACTTACATATACACACACGCACGCACGCACGCACGCACGCACGCACGCACGCACGCACGCACGCACACGCACACACACACACAAACACAACACACACACACACACACACACACACACACACACACACACACACACACACACACACACACCTGCAGGAGATGAATCCAGACGGTATACTAGGCTATTATAGTCTATACTATTCATTAGGTCTCACGGCGCTCGAGAACTCCTATTCTGGCCGCGCCGACTGAGAAATCGGGCGTTTGTTTGATCAGATCTGGGGGACCGTGTATGAGCCCCAGGTAGGTGTGTTTGGGCCTATCTCTGATTCAGCCAGATGATCAAACCCAGGTACAGTTTATATCGCCGCCGAATCTTGGCACGGCTACGTAACAAGCGGGCTCCCCTCGCCAAGTCGTCGGCTTGCATGAGTATTGGCCAATGAGTTGGTTGATGTTTATCTGTGGTGGATTTTACATTGGCTTTAGGGGCTCTCCGCATAGCCAGAAGGCATTCATATGTTCTTATACAATGGCTTCTATCCAGCAGCGCCTAACGACACGACTCCGTACAGTACATCTAAAGTAGGTCATCGTCGGTTGACACGGCCGAATTGTCAGATACATTAGCAGTGTTAACGTTATCAGAGTGAATACAATGCACACTTCATATTCGTGTCTTTGTTTGAAAGATGTCTAAAACTATGTGGTTTCACATGTCTGAATACATTTATATTGAGAAGAGATCAAATGGGATTTCTAAGATGTTGAATTGGTATGCAGATATTAATAGGGCCTACGTGAACATTAATAAAGGGAGAACATCATGTATGACACTTTTTTATTGATTAAGATTTTAATGGACAAGATGAAGGTGCCGTACACTGCCCGCTAAATTATGTTAACGTCCAAAATGAAATGAAATGCGCTCTTTTAATTTTGTTGCGCGAAATGCAGAGAAACGTTCACGTTATATAAATAAGTCTATCGGCAATGTAATGAGCGGCGAATTGTTTAACCAAGGGTTTCTTTATTGTTCGGTCGCAATATTCCCAGATTCAATACGGACTAAATACTCACGGGTTAAAGACAACCATTTGTTCTAACTTCCAGCTAGTGTTTATCGCGTTGAAGAAAATATTTGGATAATTGCCGAAAACCACGTGCAAGCATTAGTGATGTACAGTTCTCTAATCTCCAGCCAACGTATTGCGAAGTGAAGGTATATTTAGATCGGATTATTTACAATGCACATCGTAAATATGCCGAAAACAGTGAGTTAGTTGTCTGCTTTGGTGTCCCGGTGATGAGATTAGGTTGGCAGGCACGTAAACCAGACACTTGGCTGGCGATATCACAAATCTGTCGTTTCTTGGCTGCTTATATTCGGCCCCGGTTTATCTTATACCAATGGTCAATTGCCGACGACGGCAGCGCTGTGCCGGGGAAAAAAACATGCATTGCTATAGGCAATTATATATCTCGTTGTTGTCCACGCCCCTTTTATCTTCCCGCCATATTCCCCCCGCGTTACTTTATCTCCCCCGCTCCTACCCTCCCCGCACCATCTCTCTTCTCCCGGTCACTCTGCCCTGTTTACCTCCCATCTATATATCACTCTGTGGCGGTCCCTATTTCTCCCACTTCAATGTTGTTTTCCTTCAAGTACAACCCTTACAGTTGCGCATGTTAAGACCCTGTCATCTAAACTAGACAAGGGGCAAGGACAGGTGAGGGCAAGAGGGACAGCGGTCCCTTGCAATTTCGATGGGGCAAACAGTTATGGTTGTTAACAGCCCCCCCCCCGTCGTCTTTCAAAGTCATGATTTGATATAGCGGAAGCGGTTCTCAACCCCCCCCCAGTAATTATTCAGTTCCTGCGCCAGCGCAGTTGCTACTATGCAGTTCTAAATAGCGTGTCCGCAAAAAAAATTAATATACTCTTCAAATTTAATATATAATATACATATATATATATATATATATATATATATATATATATAAGCATACATGGGAAATGTAACTTTATCGTTATGGCACGATGGTCTGCATCATAGACTATGTGGTCTGTATACGTTTATTCGTTCACCCGATGAAAGCCGATACGGTGATGTTATCACCGGGGAAAGTCCGCAACTCGGAGCACTTTGGAATTAAACACACCCGTGATAATGTCTTTACCCGCCACATGGTTTACGTTCTCAGCGCCAGATGAAACGTTATATAGCAGAACGATTCTACAACGATGTCAAAAGGTGACCAACCGACGTGTATCTATCAGCACGATCTCGGTGCTTGGCTGTTTGATGGATTGGGGTGCCAGTGCAATGCTCGACGTGACTGACGCACGTAGGGTCTGACGTTTCCACAACTGCGGGTATCTGACAGCGAGTGTAGCCAGCTAGTTCCACCCCGAGTGTTCCGTAAATTAACCGGTTACTACCCGTGGGCGAGACGTGACACACGGGTACGGAAAGATAATATTACAACTGTTGCGTTGTGACTAGAATGTTCGATTCACTGCATGAAGACTTTTTTGGTGCTTATTTCATGTCGCCATCTGACAGTTCAGTAATTATGATCTGGCGCCGTTTATGTCGTTCAGAATGCGGGGTTTCCCCAAATATTTGGTTCGGTGATGTGGTATGTTATCCACTTGTTTTTCTGTTCTGTTCATTCGTATGCTTTTTACAGTTCTACTGGTGTTAGCTGTAAACATCATCGCAAAGCTTATTTGTAGACAACGGGCAGTGCCTGATATAGCATAAAGGGAGTGGAATTGTCTGTGTTCTAATCGCAGAGGTTTCTGGACGAGGTCAATCCAACCACACGATCACTCCTGGGAGCACGAATATTTGTAATAGTATCCTACATATTTTACTTAAAATGTAAGCCTTCATATTTGTTATTGCCTTAATACGCCGTTATGTTGGATGTCGGTTTACCACTTTATCTTACGCCTTATAAATATTCAATGTACAAAGCCAGATTTGTGTCTTTATTATCAGTTTAGGTCTAGTTCTTGTTCTGTGTTCTGTGTTCTTTGCATAGCACTTAATCCTGTCCATTATCGTGTCTTGCCACTATGAAATTTTAATCACTTCCAGTTGTTTTGCAGAGCCCGGTGTCTGCTAGATCACACGCCACCTGCGCGTTGACCGACTTCACAGTGCAGGGTTTCTGAAATGGTCCCCGCTGATATTGTTTACGCCGCAAACTTTTTACCCCGGCCTGTGTCGCGTAGGTGTGAATGTCTGGTGTTCGTTGAACTCTGCTTTTCTGAACGGATGTTTATTTATTCTCGCTGGCGGAAATGCCGGCAAATCATAAGCCGTATGGAGCCCGATTCTGAGGTGTTGTATGTAGTGGTTGCGCAGCGGGACACAGATCGCGCTGGGCAACGGTTCGTTCAGGGAGCAAACAAGTGCGTGGACGGGAAAAATACTCATTGTGAAAAATACCAAAAACAGTCTATCTAATGAGCATCACTACACACACACACACAAGGGTAGATAATTGTGACTGTTTCTGTCTACAAAAAGTAACACACAAAGTTCACAAACACACCACACAGGGACGAATGTATTGACATTTCCTATTGTCGCTGGACCGAGTACAAAATGCTGGCATATTGGCCCTAGAAAAACAAAGACGTGAAGAAAAAAAGGAAAGCTTAGAATAAACTAGTTTTCGCATACTTTTTTAATCTCCCGCACCCGTCATATACTTTAAATGAACCCTTACACCTTCGCAATTCATCGTGTTAAGAACACCTGCATGTCTACTGTGTGTCTGACGGTGTGAGAATGCCTTCCTTGGAATGGTACATGTCTCAAGCTGTGCCGCATGTCGGCTAGGGTTGTACACAACGGACCAACGGAAGTCGATGTTGACTCACGGAAACACGACGCATACCGCCCACAATTGCTGTGTTCTTATGTCTATTATGGGAAGAATATTACCAGCCTCCACCTGAAGATGACTTATAGACAGTTGTCGGAGGAAACTTGTCAGACGTCAAGTTCAGGTGATTTAGACGTATACTGTTTCCGGCTCAACATATTTGGCTGGTCATTTGTGCAGCCCAATATGTAGTACTTCGGTATATGAAGAGTTTTTGCAGTAAACTACACTACACTAAGACATGTAGAATGCGAGAATGAATAATATATCAATAACGGTAATCGATTTTATATTGGATTTGTCTCTCGAAAATCTTATTTAATTATAAATTATGGATAATACACATTGTCGTATATGTTCCTGCAAATATGTTTGTATAGTTACAATTTTATGTTGTTCTCTATTTCCCATAGAAAGCAATATTCCAAAGACACGTATTATATCATGTCACATAAACGGAGCAACTGTTTTTTTTATTAACGAAGACAATTGAATGAAAATATAAAAGACAGATTCTATTCATATTCTAAACTGTGCCGCATATCCCATCATGCTTCAAACTGCAGTACATCCGCCTGCGCATCGTGCTTATAATCTATATTATTTAAGTGAGGTGTGATCTCTGAAAGTGTTAACCATATAGGTTATATAAACAACGACTGACAGTTTCCAGCCAATAACTACTAGTGCGTGACGTTCACTGATGCTGATACAGGTAATCCGTATCGTCTAAAAAGAAGATGTAAATGTTCACAATGTGAATACACCGTACAACTAAATTACGGTTGTTGTTTTTATATTCTAGAAAAAGGAAACCGCCAACTACCCGCTTTAGGCAATACATTTGAGCGCAACATAACAGTGTGACTGACATTTTCACAAAACAAAACAAGTTCTCTAGAATGTTATAATGTACACGACGCCAATGAAAAACATTCCCAACACATCTGTTTACTAAAGTGTAGAGACAGTTGAACAATGTATTCCTGCTGTGCCGTCAATAATTCAGAAACACTCGGCCAGATTGTTCCAGCACTGAGGTCGATTATACAGAAACAGTCAACCAAAGTGTTCTCACAGTGACATATGTGATACAGAAACTGGCGACCAAATTGTTCCCGCAGTGACGTCGTTGATACAGAAACAGTCGACCAGTGTTCTCACAGTGACGTATGTGATACAGAAACTGTCGACCAAATTGTTCCCGGAGTGAGGTCGGTGATACAGAAACAGTCAACCAGTGTTCTCACAGTGACGTGTGTGATACAGAAAATGTCGACCAAATGTGTTCCCGCGGTGACGTTGGTGGTACAAAAACGGCCGACCAAGTTGTTCTCGCAGTGACTTCGGTAATACAGAAACAGACGACAAAATAGTGGCGGCTGTGACGTCGGTAGTACAGAAACAGCCGACCAACTTATTCCCACAATGACGTCTGTAATAGAGAATGAGACAACCAAATTGTTCCCGCAGTGACGTCGGTGATATAAAATACAGTCGACCAAGTTGTCCCCGCTGTGATGTAGGTGATAAAGAAACAGTCGACCAAACAGTTCCCACAGTGACGTCCGTGATATAGAAACAATCGACCCAATTGGTTCCGCAGTGACGTCAGTGATACGGAAATAGTCAACAAAATTGTTCCTGGAGTGACGTCGATGTTACAGAAACAGTCGACCAAATTGTTCCTGCACTGAAGCCGATTATACAGGAACAGTTGTCCAAATTGTTCCAGCATTAACGTGACGGTCGGTAATACAGAAACATTCGTCCAAATTGTTCCCGTTGTAACGTGACGGTCGGTAATACAGACACAGTCGACCAAATTGTTCCCGCGTTAACGTGACGGTCGGTAATACAGAAACGGTCGTCCAAATTGTTCCCGCAGTAACGTGATGGTTGGTAATACAGATACAGTCGACCAAATCGTTCCCGCTTTAACATGACGGTCGGTAATACAGAAACAGTCGTCCAAATTGTTCCCGCAGTAACGTGACGGAAATTGATCCCCGAGTGACGCTAGTGATAGAGAAACAGTCGACCAAATTGTTCCCGCTGTGACGTCGGTGATACAGAAACAGTCGACCAAATTGTTCCCGCTGTGACGTCGGTGATACAAAAACAGTCGACCAAAGTGTTCCCGCTGTGATGTCGGTGATACAGAAACAGTCGACCAAATTGTTCCCGCTGTGACGTCGGTAATACAAAAACAGTCGACCAAAGTGTTCCCGCTGTGATGTCGGTGATACAGAAACAGTCGGCCAAATTGTTCCCGCAATAATAATAATAATTGTAAAACTTCTATAGCGCCTAAATCCTTATACATATTTAAGCTCAGAGGCGCAACAAACAAAATAATTTAGCTAGCCATACACGGGCACAAACAAAAATCGTCACTGGAGCATGGAACCGCCTAAATTCTATGGTGGAAAAGCAATTTTAAACAAATATGTTTTCAATTTCTGACGAAAAGTGTCTATATTTTCAGAAGATTTAATTGTTCCCCCAGTGACGTCGGTGATACAGAAACAGTCGACAAAATTGTTCCCGCAGTGATGTCTGTAATGCAGAAACAATCGACCAAGTTGTTTCCGCAGTGAATCGGCAATACAAAAACAGTCGACGTCGACCAAACAGTTCCCACAGTGACGTCCGTGATACAGAGAGTCGACCAAATTGTTCCCGCGGTGACGTCTGTAATACAGAAACAGCCGACCAAAACGAATTGTTCCCGCCGTGACG
>JAODUO010000252.1:0-20000 GCA_025642075.2 Ridgeia piscesae | reverse complement strand
CTCGCACTGGCCTGGGGACAAGTCGTTTTGTAATCACTACTGGGGACAGTACCGTATTTGTTTAGTATTTTCATACATCCGGTTGTTTTTTTAACTTTACACTGTTTCTTGTTTCTTTTTATCTGGAACTAAATGTAGCCCATGACTCGTACACATATGACTTATTGGCCAGCGCGACGGATCGATGACGTAATCAGTTGTGGAAATGTGCACAGTAAACCCGGTCGCGAGCAGTAATGAGTAGATCTGTTGTCTGGGGCGTAAACGGAGGCTCTCCCCTGGTACATCCCGACTAGGCATTCAAAAAGACGACTCGAACACATGACTTGATGGAGTTTTAGAAGAAGAAAACGTTTGTTAAACACACACGCACACGCACACGCACACGCACACGCACACGCACACGCACACGCACACGCACACGCACACACACACACAGCATCAGAGAAAAGGTCTAACGTCACCCACTCGAGTGTTCCCAGTTTGCTATTCGTCCACAGAGGAATCCAGTCTAGTTAGTCTGCGTCGTTAAGATAATCGGCCAACAATGTTTAACGTTTTAATGATATCATTTTCTCAGATGATTATGACGAAACCAATAGCATATTTTTCTCGTGGCATGTTTATGTGATCACTGACCGGACCTGACATGACCGGGCGCTCAATGAGCTTGGATATCAATCTATAAACTCCCGTTAGCATTAACATCCAACAATGCCTCACTTACTAGAATAGAATGTAGATTTTTTGGACTTTCGATAAGCATGTGGCTTCCTAGAGCGCTTGCCTTCTCAAGCGTGAAGCTTTTGATTAAACCCGTCAGCGACCGATGTAATCGACACGTAAATGGATACCTACATCCGCATGCTGCTCAGTACAGTTTGTCATGCACATAATGGGTAACTCTGGCAGCTTCAGCATTGAAAATACACTACAAAAACACAGAGTTAGTCGGCGCAAATATCGCCAGTATATTTTCACCAAAACGGGACGTGGACACGCCGCGGCCTAACCAGTGCAAATGAACAACTCGACGGTCCCTTGGCTTTGTCGAGCATCGGGGTCGTGACTCGATGTGTTACATGTCGTGAATTGTGAGATTTTACCATAATATATCATTTTGGGAACACAACTAAACTTCTGCTTGTCATTCCCCTCAGTCCTGGTGATGTCCACTATTACTATAGCGGGAGACGGTCAGTTTCCTGTTATGCGTTTATTTTTCCATGTGTGGGTGTTAGTTTTTATGGTGGTCAAACAAAACAGGCCCAGGACAGCGCTGATGACCCCGTCTGGTCGTGTTGCAGACGAGCCGTGTAGTACGACCAGACTGGCCGGAGACTCGTTGCTGTGTCCACACGGCTACGTGTGTCGGGTCACGTACCGCGGTGACCGCAGGAAAGGCATTCCAAACAGGGGCAAGTGTGTCCCGCAGAAACAGCGCAGGCGTAAAGGTAGGTTGTTTCATCCTCGCACGCCAGGGGGCGCTGCGGCTGATTACGTCAGTACCTGGTCTTTTCTACCCCGGCATAGATCTAACCCTTTCAAAAACTTTTCTTTTGACGTCAGCCAGTTGAAAAGCCCATCGCGAGTGTGGTCGACATCCGGTCATGTGATGTATCTTGAGTCATTTCAGCCGCACGCTGTTCGTGTTACACGCAGTGTTTAGGACGTTAGTGGGTCATTATATAAGGATTCCCACCAGTCATGTACCCGTCTTCAAATTGGGGGGCGGCGGTTATTTGAGTTGTTCCCGCGTCCGTCGCAGTAGCGACTGGCGAACCCAGTTGCTATAATTGTATTGTTCGACTCCGCTCACTCCCCAGCTTTACGGAGACGATCCGCCAGGGGTCCAGTCGCGTAGCGCGACGACACCGCTTGCGAGGATGGGGTGTTTACACCAAGTGTAATGTTTTCGTCGCAACGTATTTAGCAGCTCAGGTTTTTTGCAGTATTAATTTAAGTAGAAATGCCTCTTCAACCGCGAGCTATGTTGGGTTTAGAATGTTAATTAGTACAAGTTTAATGTCAGCATCAACTAGTGTGGTGCGACTCAAATACTGTGGGTGGGCATTGCTAATAATTGCTATCGGGGCCTAGTGTCCGGTAATTATATATAATATAAACACAATTGCTATTGTGTGAACATGGCAAATCGTGGTCCTAGATGACACCCGCAGTAAGTACTGTGAAATATTGTGTCGCCTTCTGACAAATTATCACGCAAATGCTGTTAAATAATTTGCGTTTTTCGGTTTGCGATGTACAGGCGTTTGTAAACACTTCAAGGGTTCGTATTAATTGTATAATGTTGTACTTTATAAATCACAAATCGTAGGTACTACGAAGACGTACGGCTGCCACTCGCTCAGAGCCAACCTCTCGTTTTGCTTGCAGGTAAATCGTGATCCAGTGCGCATGCGTCTCGTGCTGCAACAACAGTCGCAGAATTCCGGGCGCGATGCGACAAATTACGAAGTCCGGAACTCCTCGTAATTACGTCATCAGACGTAAATATCGCCACTACGATTGACTGAATCAACATGCAAAGCGAAACATTTTGGATTGTCAAAGTGCAATAACTTCGTCGTTGATTTTTATATATCCATTGTTGTTGTTGCAAGCAATGTGCAGCTTGACACAGAAAACGGGCGAGTTTCATACGAGTGATATAAGTCGTGAAACGGTGACAGGAATTGGTTTTATATTGACCTTGCTCGCTGTCGCGCGAACCAACACCGACCCGCAGGCTGTGGCAAGCGGTACCAGTAAGTTGGGAGCATTTGACAGGGGTTTTGTAAATATAAAAACTGCAATAATCGAAAAGAGTGGGTAGGATCGATGACACTCACCAAGACATAACAAATGGAAAGGCTAACAAATTGCAGTGATACATTGACACGTATCTAAGTCCAAGTGACGGAGGCAGAGAATTAACCGCACGTTTAACCGAATGTTTTCAAATGCACCCTTCACACACCCAACCACGTCCAATTGTTATGACTAAATTGTTTTATATTTACAAAGTCCCTCAACCTTCCGCTTCTTACTCCGAAGTTTGAGATCGACCGCAGCCCAGAGACGTGCTAGTACGTTCACTAATAAGTACAACTGATAGCTAAATTATCTTTCTGCTGTTGGTGCGAAAGTGACACCCGCCGATACAATACACCCAGTGTACATAGTGATGTTATAATCTATTTTGTAATAAAATGTTTTCAACAAAATTCTGAGTCTACTCTCGCTGTCTTGTCTTACCTAATACATATCCACTTGCAGCCAGAGCTATTTTAATGGTGGCGCCACACGGTGGGAGCGTGGAACGTTGCCTCGATTACGGACTCCGCATTGGGGCGCCACTTAACCGTCGTTCCCAAAGCGCTCCTAAAGCCGTTTCCAACGTGATGAAAACTATTGGTTACCCTGTACTCAGAACTAGCTAACATCGTTTATGTAGCACGTTCATAGTCCATAATAATTACGTTTTCTAAACACATTTGAGAACATTTTAAATTGTGTTATGTAATTAGTGTCATTGCAATATCTAAAAACACCTTATTGCATGAAATAAGTTTATTGCACACATGTTCAATTGACGAAATCAAATGCCATCCGACAGTAACAGTAGTAAAAGTGCTTCTGTGAGGCTCTCTCGGCAGAAACTTATTTGTATTCATTAAGAATGAATATGCACATTTTCAGAAGGCACATCTAACATGTGAAAATGAAGAAATACAACTGAGTATCGCATGAACAGAGATCTCTGTTTTAGCATTTGCTGTGTAAAGGTATATAACAGTTTAGAGCATTTTAAACACAGTTTTGATTATAATATTAAAACTATCATTCTTGGTAATCTGTGTCCAGACGTGCTACTTAATAAACGCATAATCATGAACGGGGACAGGCAACAGTGATAATTGGAGCATGGGCTCACCAAAGGTTTAGGGCATAATAACATATCTAACAAAATAGAGTAATTTAATGTTAAGGCCAATGATTCCCATCTGAACCAACAACAAACAAAATTTTAAATTATAATTTGCAAAAATCTGTCATCATCACTTTAAGCAAGCTCTTTTTGACATAACCTTATGTTAAAACAGTGTACATATCCCTAATTTATTTCTCGAAATAAAAATCACAGTTTGTGCCGATATATCATGTCCTCTGTATATTGGATGTCACTTGTCAAGTAGAAACATTGTGTACAAAGACTGCAGTTTCTTGTCACGGAATCTCGGCACAAAGTTGATTTTGACGATCTCAGTGAAGCCTTCAGAGAGTTGGGGCTCTGTGAACTTTGACCTGAAACATGTATAGATGCACCTCTTCAATATGTATTGTTCTAGATGGGACGCTACATAAACATTGTATCAGTGGTATAAACTCATCCATAACTGTCACAACAAAAGGGAACATCTAAAACCTAGTTAACTTACATATGAAATTGAATATGGAAACATGAACGATTCATTCCTTACTACAATGCAGCATTATGCAACCAATAGATTTTTCCATCACCCAAAAGTTACTCTGCATTTTATTATTAGTGTCAAATATTTACAGGACCTATAGAGAAAACAGAAGGTACATACATGTATAATAATACATGTTCACAATGTGTATGTGCATCTAACAAGACTGACAGTGCGATTCCCAATCCATTTTATTGTAGGGTCACATTTTGTGAGTGAACCAGATGTTCTGATCAGCCGTGTATTCGCTGGCTCTGAACAGTGGACTCTTGCTACGAGAAATAACTTGGCACTCATTCAAACTCTTCCTTGTTGTACGAATGGGTACTATGGAAACTGCTGGACAGAATTTGGATTTCAAAATGGCTTCCTCTAAGCACATGCTCCACATATCCTTAGAGCAAGTGTGGACCGTGTCTAAGTCTCACCTGTAACTGTGAAGCATCATCTCATTGATAGCTTGATGGGTCGAGTCTGTCATTTCTCGAAACTGAAAGTAGACAATCACATATACAGTGTGTACAAAGATAATCTTGTGATATAAACAGTTTTACAATCTAACTGTAAAGTGAGGGAGCCAACTCCTAGATTTGTTTTCATTTAATGTTACATTCTTATGACTACAACATGCATTTTGAAGGTTTGCTGCCTGCCAATTTGTGTTTAGTTATTATATAAAACTTGGAACTGTGATCATAATTTTGAAAAGATTATGCCTGCAACACATTAAAACGGTAAACAAAATATCAATTTTCAAAACAAATTTGATTGCCAAAAGGAGCAGTGTTAACTGCAATACCCTTTGATGTTTAAGTTTCCCACATTCTAGACAGCAGACTCTGCTACAAATTACTGCTTGCCCTGTTCTGGGCAGAGGAGCTGGCACCTAACATCAAGAGTATTCTTTCTGTTAAAATATGTTCTTGTCAGGTATGCAAAGGTAAGTCATCCACGCTGCAACTATTGCAGGACTACAGCCGATGAAACTATCCAAGCTTCAGAATGATGATTCAAATTCCAGTCTTTTTCAGACCGACACAACCACTATTCCTCCGCTACTGTCACGGAAAAGTTACTAATCTTAAAACTAGTTCATCAATCAATGTTTTTACTTCTCGCAATTTTGCGAAAAATTAACCTTAACTAAAATTCACCATGGCATACAATACACATAGGTATAATTAGGGTATGTTGCGAATGTCAGCCACACAGTAGCGTACACAAGTTCACATTTTGCATGTACTTATTCCACAGAGTGAACCAAAATTGAGGTTAAAACTGAATCAAGCCGTAAACAGAAGCCGATTACAAAGATGTATAATCTTGGAGATGCATGATGACTACTTTGCACGTACCCGTTCGTTGTGTCGTGCGTGCTGATGCGATGTTGTGAAGACAAAACAGCGACACGTCACTCCAAACTTTGAGGCGACATCAAGATACCTGGGACAAACAAACCTGTTACTGCAGCCAACGTCATTAAATATCAACAAGATTTATCCACTGTAGTAAGACTCGTGCATCCTGTTAGATTTGTCTTTGTATGCATTTGAGTTTGTGCATTAATGAGTAAGTGTGGATGTGTGTGTACATTCACTATATTTTAAATCCCTCATACTTTGAACAAATATACACACGACAGTATATGTGAAAACATTAAACTCCAGTTCTTGGTAGTATCGGCTGCAACATTATTTGCATAACAAGATTATTTATTCTTACAAAAAACAAATGGGACATGCAGTAATAATTTCAATGTGAGGTAGGCATTTTGGGAATTGTTTAATCACATTCGTAAGACTGACAAGAGAAGTCTCAGTGCATTTGTTCTCCTTCAAACAGAATGTCTTCAGAGAGAGAGCCAGGCAGTATGATTGTAGTGGCAGAACCCTACCGCTTTCGTGATTCAACATCGGGGTTGGTGTTGTCAATAATGACACTCTTCCTCTTGACTCAGGGCGTTCTCACATGCTCTGACACACTTCTGCCACGACCCCAGCGAGTCCTGCGGGAAACACACAACATAGCTACTGCGTCACACATAGACGAGGCCTATCAAAGCCATTAGAAGGTGTAAACATTCATCCACACACAAACATATTTGTGTGGATAACACTAGATGTATGTCTAAAGTATAATAATGTCTACATTGGACCAATAAGGTAATGGTATGCATTATGATACATACATACTTTTATAATTGATAAAATTCTTATATGATAATAATGCAAATGGGTTTAACGATGAAGAACTGGATCTGACTCCATTGAAAGTTACACATTTACCCCGATGTGGTGAGATATTTAACTTCCCTCAGCTTAGAAGATGACAAAAGATGACAAAAGATGACAACAGAAGACAACAGATGACAACAGATGACAACAGAAGATAACAGATGACAACAGATGACAACAGATGACAACAGATGACAACAGATGACAAAAGATGACAACAGAAGACAACAGATGACAACAAAAGACAATCTGCCACAGAACATAACAATACCACAACAATATTTCTGTAGATTAGACAGAACACTTTGGGTCATTTAGAGTATTTTTAGTTTTCAACATCATTTCAAACTCTGATGCAATAACAATAACAGATACAGAGCGTGATAACAACAAACCACATGCTCTGCTAAAACAGCTGAGAAATAAGTACAGGAGTACAATATAATTCAGGGATGACAGTAGGAATGAATAACCTTTATTAAAAGATCTGTAAACATGGATAAACTCTACTGCAGACATGTGAAGAGAAACGAACCCTGGACACGTGTACATAACCTCCTTTCTGCAGATGTTCTCGGTAGAAGTAGCTCTTCCCCGCTGTCAACAAATAGCACGACGCAATCAATCTTCACATTCAATGGTCAGTTCTTTCATGCATTTAGCAAGATGAAATTGTGTTTTTTTAGATCAAACCTTTTAACAATTCATTTTGTAGGTTAAATTACTTTTATCATCAGAAAATGTTTCCATACCTAACCATTATCTGTATCAAATTGTGTTCTCGTTAAATAAATTAATTTGAAAATCAAATAAATCATAAATCACTGTGTTTTCCAAATAAAACTCATTTCAAAATGAAAGTGTTAGATAAGATAAAATCAGCTTTATTGCCATTTGTTTTTATTGCACTTACAATAAAACACTGGAATGCGTTGTAATGTTGGATCGTCTTACAAGTATGTTCACATGACAATGCACTCACATGCACCAAACGATTATGATAAAATATACTACCAGGGTACTTTAAATAAATAAATAAGAGCAATCACATACAACAGCGCCAAATAAAAGTGAAAGTGTTAGACAATAAGATACATTATTTTAATCACTTATTCAATTTTATTTATTTATTTTTATTACCCACTTATTTATTATGTTACTTGTACCCCATAATTGCTTTAGTTGTTTTTAAGTAGTGTACTTTTTATTTTTTTATTGTATTGTATTATATGTATACATATGGACTCTTTAGTCCAAAATAAACATACTTCTACTACTACTACTACTACAATGTCAAAACAATATACAAAAATCGTTCTAGCAGTACCAAATGGCATCAGTCCAATCACATCAGTCCAACAGTCAGTGTGTCCTACTTACAGGCAGGGAATCCCACGAAGACGATCACCTGAAAGAAGCCAGTGTTATAGTTATTGTATGTACCAACACGTCCAGAATTTGGTGTGCATGAATTATTGTCCTAACTCTGCTGAGAGTCTGCTCCTCGCGCAGACATCAGTGTGTTTACAAGAAAAATAACAGGATAAAACAGCCCATGAAAAATAGCAACATTTATTCGTTGCATGCATCACTATTTATTTACGCAATAATTTGCGTCCAGTTGAAATGCTGCGTGATATAATGCAACTCATTTCAAATTAACGCAACACTTCCGGCAAATTGTTCTTCTTGCGCGCATCTGATAGGGGCAAGTCATATTTGTATGAGACATCATCAAACCTCTGGTGAGACCTTTGCTGCTGGTAGCTCACTCGTGGAGGTGTACAGTTAAGTAGCACGGGATGATGTGAGGGAGTCGTACCTCGGGTTGAGCCAACGGCGTGAGTCGGGTGTCAGCAGGGTCACAGGGGGCTGCAGACGCATCCAGCTTTCTCTGCTCAAGCATACAGGATAAAACAATTGAGCTATGAAGCTTTGGATTGAATTGGTTAGAAGCTTGTGTGTAGAATTTTTTACAATTTTAAATATTATGCCCATCAAATACAGTGTCTAGTTTTGTGTTATCTACTTCTTCAATAAACTTGTCTCACTGCAAACTATCCTTAATTTATCCCTGTGTCAATATTCTATGTTACATATGTTACCAGTTTGGCAAAAAAGATACATGTTAAATAGCAGATAAAAAGATATATAATACATGTTTTATTAGCAATGTTAATGAGGGTGTTGCGCAGAAATGTCTACTAAATCGGGAAAAAGAATGAAAATTTACATTGAGTAGATAGGGGCTACTCAAACCAAATGTAGTTTCAGCGTAACATGGCGGCGCCCAGTGATCAACAATATCCAAGTTTGAACAAATATTTAAAATATAACATGGCTCGGTGCTCATAAAATCATGGTCACACGTCCTCTAAGTGTATGTTGTTATGTTTGGGCAATGGTTGTTCAGGGTTTTTCAGTCCCCGTTAATATTGGTCATGAAACAATGAATATTATGAATAAACATGTAGAAATATTGACTTTCAAGATAATATGTTTGCAAGTTTCCCAATATAAATGCAAACAACCCATTATCCTGACAACGTACTGGGTCAAACTCAGGCATGTTGTATTCAGCAGGCTTCTTTCCAAGGAAGTATTCTTCAGGCGTGTAGAAAGGAAGATTCAGATTCAAAGCAAACTGAAACAAAAACAGCTTTCAGAACTTGACAAAAACTCACAACTTGCAATAATGAATGTGCTATTGGTTACAGTTTTGATATTGATAACACATTATTCAGAGCTGAGGACTACAAATACTGCTCCAGGGAATAACCACTAAAGCTTTTGCCCACCACAAAACAAACATCAGACTGAGGTGCTCAATGTTTGACATAATAAATTATATCAACATAGAATACTTACAAATTTAAATAAGAAAAAACAAATTAAAGTTATTTAGAATTTATATAATTATCTGCTTTCCAGAGAAGTCGAGGATTGAACAAGTCTGCACTTTGAGCAGTTGTATGCCATGAAATATATAAGAATATATCCTTACACATTTCTTTATGCCCCATAAGTGACAAGTCTACTTACATTGACACATCGTGCACATCAATGTAAACGCTAAGTCCCCTTTCTAGCAGATGATAATTTCAAGAGACATTTAAGAAGATAAAACAATGTGTAAAAGTGCTACCAGTCTGTCCGAACACGAGAAGTCTTTCTTCTTGCCTGGAGCCCAGTCCTTGGGTCTACCGGCTGCATCTGCATAACCAAACACACAACACACATACAATGACGAATCTAACATTCTTGTACAATCGCTTGTCTAGTTGACAGAATGGACATATCTACCTCTTGTGTTTAACCTACAACGCATGTAGTGTGATCTAAGCAGCACACACACAGGCTCTGAATTAAACGGGGCCTAAACTAACTGTTTCTTGAATGGGTATCTGGCAATTCTGGCAAGTGACTCAGTCGAAATATCTCACAGGGATGTTTCATCTTATATTGAGAAAGTCTGGCTAGTTCATTGTATTGCAGCAAAACATGTTGAAAAATTTGATATCAAACCATGTAACTTCAATCAAACAGTAAATGTCATTGATCAACTACTAGTCGAAAATAGGTTATTAATAAACAACCAGCTATAGGAACTAAAATTTTCATGGCATGCAGTTAACTAATTATTATAGTGGCTTAACTCTGACACAACAACGTATTGTACACCTACCACCAACATAGAAGCTCTTCTTCATGTCTATTTCTATGCCATCGTTTGCCTGTAATAATACAATTACTCCATAGAAGCACGATCAAGAATAGACCAAATTATGTAGTTAAATTGCATGATTACAAATAGAAATAACAAGTTCTTTAAAACAAAAATTTTAGGACTCAATATAATCCACTGATGGTTAAAAAACTGTCAATTGTATAAGTTAACGACCCACCCTACCATGTTACACAACATTACAGGTCATGTGACGGATGCCGTTTGCGGAGCGTTTCTTTTACGTTGGCCCAGCCTTCACAGGATGGTGTCTGTAGACGCTCAGTGCACCAACGACATGTGCATAGCTTATTGCAATATTCAAGTGGATACTGTTTTAATGCAACAGTGCAGATACATTGTTAGTTACTACTGTCGTTGAAACATTGTGCTGGGAAAGTGTTCTAATATCGAAACAACAAACTGCTATGCACCTAGGGGCGGTACTAGGCCTTCCAAAGACCTACATGTGCCAGTTGTGGTCAGGATGCAAAGTATTTG
This sequence comes from Ridgeia piscesae, assembly GCA_025642075.2. Lineage (NCBI taxonomy): Eukaryota > Metazoa > Annelida > Polychaeta > Sabellida > Siboglinidae > Ridgeia > Ridgeia piscesae. Next base: position 9,063 of record JAODUO010000252.1, on the reverse strand, counting down.
ATAAAGAATGTATATTACACCTCGTTAGCATTGTGTTGACTTAGTCCACACTAAAACTGTTTTGTAACAATGTGATTCGGCCAAATGAAAATACCATCCTGCACAAGTCCCTGGCTGGAGCATGTGTATGTGTTGGTAATCCTATGGGATCTTGCTAAATATTTAAAAACAGGCATTATTCAGCCAAACAGCCCATCAATTGGTTGCGAATTTTATATTTTACCCCCTAAGCCTATACAACTGAACTATTGTAGTAAAGTCTTACTGAGAATGTAACAGTATACTATTACTACTACAAAGAGCAAAATAGTACGATTGTTTGGCAATGAATCTTAGCATACATAAAGAAGACGAAAAAAATAATACGCAAATACAATTGATTCTAGACATCCAAAAGTACCCTGATGGTGTCACCATACCCTAATTACACTAAATGAGAAGTTTATGCACTCAAAGGAAACATCTGACACCAAACGTGGGTTCAATCACAGTGCACCAATGGGAGTGTCAACACACCTGATCACGCAGATGCGTCCAACTCCCAACAGCTGGCTTCCTGTACGGCCCAGATCGCAGGGACACAAACACCTGGTGGAGAAGAACCACACTACTACAGCAGGCGCATCGTGGCTCGAACATGAACATCAAATTAATGCAGATAATCATATCAATTTCTAATTCAGGATTTCAAGTGATTTTGAAAAACTGCTCCAGTTGTTATTAATCATGTGAATGTTTTTTTTTCTTTTCGGATAACAGAAACAGCATGAATACAAATGTTTTAAAACAAGGCACCTGAGGCTGAACAGACTCCAGAGAGAGAGAGAGAGAGAGAACAAATCAACATTATACATTAATCTGTATTTATAATGCAGTTGCCAATTTCACTTTTCTTTTTTAAACCAACTACATTTTGTCATTTCCAATTACCCCATGTACCACCTGAGACATCACTTGGTGAACAGGCATTATGGCCAAGCTGAGTTAACACAATACAGTTGTGCCTCAGTATAACCCGGCAGTCCATGAAATAGATCCGCATTATAAACGGGGCACGTAATACAGCATATTCTGCCAGTGGCGCCACCACAAGCAAAAATGCCACAAAAGCAACTGAAGCCAATGTGCTGGTTCCATGGTCTATGCGTAATTTATCAAACTAATTGAGATTGACAACCAACGTCAGTGTATATTACATTAAAATATTACATACTATCGAATGCTGAAATGAGTAAAACTCACAAATGGTACAAGGTTTTCGAAATAATTTAAGAACCAACATGCCTCGTCTGACGATGCGAACCGAGTGATAATACAGTATAGCGGCCCTGGTCTAAAAATAACTTTGCTCTCAGCAGCCGAAACATACAAATGAATTGACATGTTGCCAAAGTCGGCAAACGCTAAATTTCTTGTTGGCAACAAATTGTTTCAAGATACACCTGTACAAAACAGATACAAGAACTTCATAAAACAAGTGACAGTTATTACACTGTTATCACTAGTCATAGTACCCATTTCCCCCTGGTGGCATAAATTTGGGGTCCACGTTACGTCCAATTCGCATTATAGCGAGTCTCGTTACGACGAGGCGTGACTGTAAGTACTTTCAGAGGAGCTTCATTTACCAGACTTCAGATGTACTCCATCGTTCCAAGTTCAAGCATAGATCTAGATTTTAAAGAAACAACTTGAAGGTTTGTTCCTTGAGCGTTTGCTACAAGCCATAGCTGCAAAGGCTTGTGAAGAGTAATGTTTGATTTGGAACTAGCAATTCAACACAAGTTACAAGTACTTCACCCAAGGTCAGATGGTAGCTACTTGCCGAGTAACTATTTATTCCACAAGTTCATATCAACCTTGAAATAAATGTACATATATTGAGTACTGTTGTGGGTAGCGACACCGGGCACACCACAAGCAAGAGGCAGTAAAATATAAAAAGGGGGATGTTCTATTACCTGGACAGGTACGCCAAGCTTGGACACAATCCGTGACACTTTCTCCTTGTACTCATCGACCTTCACCTTCCCGCCGCGAATTCCCCTCTGCAACCACAAAAGAATGACCACTTACAGAGGCACCATTCACGGGTCAAATGGAAAAACATCCTGAACTTGCAAAGGGTAGATGCATGTTTGGAAAATCCGAAAATCCAAATGTATGTCAAGGCACTGGTTTGGTCTTTGCCACACTGATGGGGAAGTACACTGATTCAGTGACACTGGTGCCACCTATCAAGTGGAACACATATTAACACCTGTGGACGTAACAGCCAGGTAGTGGGGGGGGCAATGTAAATGTACATAGGCAACCATCTCATGACAATTGAATGCGGAGAATATCAATGCACTTTTGGAAGTTATTACAATTATTATTGTTATTACTAGCATTTCTAGAATGCCCTATCTCTAGGATCAGCCCGTTCATAGGAGCATATACACATCACAATAAAACGTATATGGAATCATACAAAAGTTTTTGTTTAAATCAAGACAATTACGTAAATATAAATAATTATTTAGTAAAACATTAAAACCACTTGTATCCAATGAGATTTAGATGATGGCAAGGTCTGGGGGAAACTGCAATCATAAGCCACGATAAATGATCCCAATTTGAGGGCACAAAGGCATGATAAATGTTGTTTCTCTGATAATTTTCCTTGAGGAATATTTTACAGTTAGTTAGCGTTTTTAAATCTCGTTATAATATAAGTATAAATTACAATAAAATAATGCATTGAGCCTGAATGGATAACATCCATGGCTATCATGAATAACAACTATGATGTGGTACTATACCTGATTTGTCAGAAACACAATCTTGTAGCCATCTGAAAACAGCTTTTTAAGTTTTCCTGGTACTTCCGGATACAGGATTCTGTAAATATAAACAACGGCAAAATTAAAAATTCTACTAAGTTCAAGACTCTAGCCACAATGAGAACATTGGTTAACTCTATTTCTTTCAACTGGTTTAGTCTTACACAGACATTCAAGAACAAGATAGAACAAGATGTTTATTGTTTTGGACCCCAATAACTACATGAATTAATAATCAATAGTACAAGTAGAAATAATTAAGTGACAATAAAAAATACCTATAACATTTCTTTGCATCTATCAGTGTACAGGTATGTGCATATAAAAATTCTAATGACTTTGTGTACTTAACTGACATATGTAACAATCACATACTGTACGTATGTTTTGATATTTTTGGAAGAGAATTTTTTTTCAGTAATACGCAAACCCACGTAAACTGTGAGTAACAACTGTTTCCAAAACTAATTCTAGCGTATCATTTATAATGTGAGGCAAATTGTATTTAAGGCACCTTTTGGCAAATTCATGTATTGTCATAGATGTGTGTATATTTGTAGCTTTGCAATTTTAATTGATCACCTATTTTTTCAATATTTGAAGTGTTTTTAAGTGTGAATTGTACCTGTTCAATGTTATTATTCAAACTGCCTTTTTTGAATTCTCAATAATTGACTGTCTTTGTATCCCCAAACCGTAATACAATAATTAATATGTGATAGGATTAGAGTAAGAGTAAGAGTTTGCGTCTCTTTTCTAGGTACATGAATAATCGTACATTTAAATTTGTCTTCGTTTAAGGACAATCTATTTATATTTAGCCATTCTATAAATATAGACATTCAAATATGTACAGTCAGGTTAATGAGTCCACATTTTAAAAGGTTAAAATTATGCTGCATTATAAGTTGAAATTATCACTACCAATCTTGCTACACATGTACTACTGAATTGTAATTTTTTAATCTTAGTTCCATGGCACATTTTCATTTTAAATTGCCAGTAAACTGTCCATGTTTTTGAATCAGGATCAACCCTAGGTCATCATTGACAACTGCACTAAGGATTGCAGATAATTTGTTTGCACACACATCAGATGTTTGCTAGCTGTGATTCAACCTATGACATGAATGCAACAATTTGATCACACAACATTTTTTGCACCTGAAATTTATATAGTATACATATACTATTTAAATTTCACATTTTTTTTTTGGTTAGAAAGTAAATATGATAATCCACTGTTGTCATTACATATTTTCAACAGATGCTGCAGAAAGTAAAAGTTGTCAGCCTTCGCAAGGATTTGGCTAGCATGTCTTTGGTAAATGCTGGGAATTAAATTTCTTCCAAAATTTTTTTGCTAGAAAGTGCAAATTCTGACCTAATTATTGATCTGTTTAACACAAACCAACCAACAAAAGCAACTCATTTCTCTTATTACCCAACCTGCTTTATAATATGCTGCAGCAGAATTGATCACAAAAGCATCAACGTTTTCTCAAGATGTCTTTCTCTGCTGACACGTACCTCCAGTCACCAGCGTGAGTGGGGAACACCTTGCCAGGACTGAGTGACAGATGATTGTGCTGTCAATGTCAAAGGCAGCAATCTACAACAGCCAGGCACAGCTCAATGGACAACTCCCCATAGACATCAATCTGGTTGTGTTTATCGTAGATCATTTTCAAATTTGAACTTGTATACATACAGAGACGCTTTTATGACAACAGCATGGTTGTATGTACACACATGCAGACTGAAACACATTACTAGCTTATTGCAACAAATTCCCTATAAGAAACTTGTCATCCTAGATGTTACTGGCAACACTAATCGGCCATTTTATACAAGAATAAACATAATTAAAACACACATTATTTATTTTTATATAAAACACGAATGTGCAGGAGAGAGGTCGCTAACAGTCAGGGCTTTACGTCACCCTTTTTGGTGGACACACAGATGTTAACTGCTACACATGCAAGCCAGCTGAGATGTATTTTATGACCTGAAATAAATTACAAACACATGTGTGACACCCACGTACATCCGTTTTCAAGGCATAACTGACACCATGTATGATTGTTGAAGACCTTTTATACTCCTTCATTTGTTTACCTGTCCACCACCCATCCAGTGATAATTCTACCTGTCCACAACCAGTCTTACCCGTCCACATGATGAAATATCACTTATAATATATATATATATATATATATATATATATATATATATATATATATATATATATATATGCATACATGTATATAAGCCTGCACTGTTGACAGCAATTACAACACAGTTCCAAACTAAACAACAGGACGGGGAGTGTAAAGATTCCAGAAGAGAATGACAATCAAGATGGCCCATGCCAGTAAACTGTGTCTAATTTACCGTCTACACAACATTGTTTTGGACTGCTTAAATCACACGAATCTGTTGCTGACATAGAGTGCACTCACCTTTGACCTTCCAACAACTCCACTGCTAGTGTACAACATGAGAGAGTCGTGTTGTTTCCATGTTGCCTCTTTAGTTGGTCGTCCCTCCACAACACCCTTCCTTGCAGCTCCCTGTGTGTCGTCATCATCCACTGCCTCCCCAGTCTTGTCGACATGTTCCCTCCTTGTGCCTGGTGCGCTCTTCATGTCTCCACCCACTGGTGCTTTCTTCATGTTCTCCTTCAACAATTTCAACTGCTTCTTCACTGCCTCCATGTGTTCAGAGTCCGACCCATCGCTGTCTTCTTTCTTGTTTACATCATCAACTCTCCGTCGTTTCACTTTCTCTCCGCTTCCATCGTGTCCAGCTTTTCGTTTTGGTGTCGTCTCGTTGCTGGAACTAATATTGCAAGACTGCCGTGTTTTGAATTTGAAATAATGTTCATATTTATCAGCTAGTACACACAGTGTTACACTTTCTGTTGCTGTGGCGGTGTCTCCACGTGCAAGGAGTCGGTTACCAACTTTACATGGATTGCATCCAAGTTGTCTGACATGAACCTCTTTCTTGTGGCAGTCTGCCGTCAGTTCCACTGGAAAAACAAGAAGACTGCATAATTTTCTACTTCCAAGCGTACACCAATGTAAACGGATGGCAAGTAAAAACGTAATTTCCATATTTCATGAGGCCTGTTAAGTCATACAAATATGTGTACCCAAACTTAGTTGGACATAATTGATTATGGAAACAAAACTGTCACTGATTGTGACGATTTTAGCAACATTCAAACATGTTGTTTTCCCTGGCATTTATGAGTGTACAACAATTTACAGACCTACCTACATCGCTAAAAAACGGACAAAATAATGAGCACAAAAGAACAGCATAAACGTGAGAAATATGATAACATATTTATTAAGACAACCCAGCTAAATACAGCAAAAATTAATATATACACTGGCTTTCTTTTCAGTGGGGTCTTCGTATACGATTGTACAGACATACAAAATTAAATGATGTAAAATATTAAGACACACTATGCAACAAACAAACAGTATAAATTAAATTGAAATATAAAACTGGATGAAATAATGAGCACACTAGAACACTACAAATTTGACCACATGTTGCTACCCTGTTTTCGAGAGAGGTTCTTGTCAGGGATGCGTGTAATGGGACTGCGGCCAATAACGACTGGTTGCTGATGCGGAAGTGGGATTGGATCATGAAGGCCGTTGGTGCAGTGCAGGAAACAGTGCAACATAATCATCTGGAACAAAGAAGACATGCATTGAAGACTACCTATGCATGTCATAGTTTCTTGTAGCTGTCCTCAGTTGTTATTATGCAAACATTATGTTGGCTCTGTGTGCCATTTGTAGCCAAGCTATGGCTAAGTCTGTGGTATAATTGTAGCTAAGGTTATGCACTGGGCCATTGGCGTGGGTGGATTCTAGTTGTTTTGTCCAGGCTGTGGTACTCAGGGCTTTTTGCATGATGACATTTGTCAGTCACACATGTTTCTGGTGAACATGTGGATGTTAACTCATACATATAAGCCAGCTGAATTGTATTTCATGACCTGAAATAAAGTACAAACACACAACTGTTTTGCTCCTTAATTAAATTGTTTAACCCATCCACCACCCATCCACTGATATTTCTACCCATTCAAATCAGATTTAGGCATAGTACATATTTATGAAACCCTGATAAATTAAAAAAAATCACAAAATAACCCTTGGGCCTCAGCCACTATACATTTGCACATCAGAGGAGTAATTCAAGAATATACTCGGGTTATAAATTGTTTATCATAACTATTAAAACAATGACAGCCAACCATACAGGACCCTGGTCAAGCCCAGTCCATGGAGCTAGAATTTAAAGGGAATAACAACACTTACTGCTTGAATTTGTATTATATTACATACTTTTATATATTTCCATACCCACCCATGCAAAAAATAAACGAATTAGAAATTCCACACTTTATACAATGCCTGTGGATTTTTTTGAATAATTATGCATATATTTGCAGTGCTTTCTGGATGCCCAGTTGTGGAGTCAAAGAGGACGAATACTTGCATCAGGCGCAATTTTTCATTGCATTTAGAACATTCTACAAGGATAATGTTTTGGTCGAAACGGGCATCAAAATGATTTATTGTGCGATATTCCGATGTACAAAACTGGTCATCATAGAGAACATACATTTATCTTAAGATTTGTTACAAATAACATTTTGTTAAAAAATTGTTACCAAATGTTTTGACGAAGCAGGATTAGAATTTAGCAAGGGCCCGGGTGCTTGCTGGCCCCCACATTAAATTTTACTGTTGGGTCCCCAAAATGTCCAACTCTACAGGCCTGACTGGCCCCCAAATTTTGCATGATTGATGCAATGTTTCGCAATGTGCTACCAATACCAAACTAAACTACTTAAATTCCCCCCTCCCCCACCCTAATAAACTCATCAAAAAAAAATCATCACAACATTGACATTGGCTGATTAATAGAAGAACCACAAACGGACATCTGCCATCTGGTGTTATCCAAACACATTGTTTGACAGCAATGAGCATGACTAGTGACAAATCACTTTTTCCCCGGTTGGTTCTCCGGCACGTTAATCTCAGTCAGGGGCCAAGCAGTGAAGCCCGTCGGCGTCGTTGACCGAAAGCGAAACATCTGCCATTACCTGCATGGGCGATATTATGGAATAGCTAAATGTTCACATCTTCAGCGGTCAGAAATTTGTATAGCGCAATATTTTAGTTAAATCTAGACGTGTCTACGAAAACACGATGATTTAATCAACTTTACTAATTCCCGGTTTTTCCGTTTTTGACAGAACACAGTTGTGGCGTTGGCAAGTCAAATCAGTGACAGCATGACTGTAAGTGTGACACTGACATGCCTTTCGTCATTTACACAATTTACGAACACTTCTGGTGCAGATAATGAAAATCATGATTGCTACTGTGTGACTATTCTGATTACTTTAATCACGACAACTTCAAGTGCAGTTTATATTTTCAAAAACAGAAAATGAAGCGATTAAAAAGCTGCACGATAAGCAAACTCACCAAATGGGCGGAGCTTAATATACACGGAAACATTAAATGCGCATGGCAATAGCGGGCCATCGGCCTCTGCACCAATCAGCCTTAATCGGCGCGAAATTCAAAAGAATTCAGTAATTTTAACAAGATTTAACAAGATTGCCACCTAGAGATTCAACTCTAGATGGCAGGTGGACTAGGAAGCCATTTGGCTTATCGAGAGTCCAACCTATCTATCTAAGTATACCCCGCCCTTCTTAGGTATATGTCGATTTTATTTTTAAATATATTAACACTACTAGCACCTACACAATCAGCTGATAATCTGTTCCATTCGTTTACTGTTCTTTGTGAAAATGAAAATTTTCTAATATCTAGTCTACACTGCTTCTTTGCTAATGTAACTCCATGTCCTCTAGTCCTTCTCTCTTCCTTGACTGTGAAAAAAATATTTCTGTCAATATTTTCATATCCATTCAATATTTTAAACACCTTCAATCTGATCTCCTCTCAATCTTCTGGTTTCTAGTGTTGTTAAACCACATTCTTTTAGACGCATTTCATAACTAATATTCCTGAGTTTTGGTATCATTTTGGTTGCTCTCCTTTGTACTCTTTCTAGCATATCAATATCCTTCTTGCGATATGGCCTCCATGCTTGTATACAATATTCTAAGTGAGGCCTAACTATTGTTTATACAGCGGTATTATTGTTCTTTTCTTTGTAA
>JAODUO010000251.1:417500-435375 GCA_025642075.2 Ridgeia piscesae | reverse complement strand
GCTATATACAAACAAATCGGCCAAAGATGCACCTGTGGCTTTGATCGAGACTTATGTTTTTATGTTCAGTGTCTCTTTGTGCTCGTCACGTTTGTAATTAGGCTTGCAATCGGCGTTTGAAAGTGACCACCGCAGACTCTTGTCGAACTTTCCGCCGGCGGACACGCCAACTTCATCATCTCTAACCTGCTTTTTCGGCAGGAATCCTTTCGTGGAAGTATGTGAAAAGTTGCTTACTAACAATCATAGTATATCTATTAGCTATGCAGTGCATTAAATTGTTTAATTATGTTTGTTTTAATGCGTTTGGCCCGTTTTTGCGAGAGCTATGCTGCGTCGCCTATCGACTGGCGGCTTCCGGGATTGTAGGCAACACGCCAGTCAAACCGGAAAAGGCCCTAGGCAAGATGGTAGCGCCCTGTGTTGAAAGAAGCTCAGTTTAAAAAAATATTAAAAATATACCGTGACGCTGTGCTTGTCAAATTATGGTGACAAGTGCTGTAAATTATATGTTCTTATGTTTGGGCTGTGGTTGTTCAGCCGCTTCACTCCCCCTTTAACAAATATGTTATGTTTTTTGGAAGATGTCACAAAGTGGCTAGATGAGGGATCACCAGTAGATATAATCTACTTAGATTTTAAAAAAGCCTTTGACAAAGTGCCACACCAAAGACTACTACTTAAACTAAAGGCTCATGGCATAGGAAATGGAATGATCAACTGGATAGAAAAATGGCTTATTGGTAGAAGACAAAGAGTAGTAGTTGATGGGGAGGTTTCAAACTGGAAAGCGGTTTTGAGTGGAGTACCGCAGGGATCAGTACTGGGACCTATTTTATTCTTAATATATATCAATGATTTGGATGATGACATAACAAGCAAGGTGTTGAAGTTTGCGGACGACACAAAAGTGTTTAGGAAAATTAAAAGTGATGCAGATAGACAGCATTTACAAGATGATCTTAATAAGTTGATAGAATGGTCTGAGAAGTGGCAAATGCTGTTTAATTTTGGAAAGTGTAAGTGCCTTCACACAGGACATGGGAATGAAGATGCACAATATACAATGGGTGATACTGTACTAAATACTACCTTAAAGGAAAAGGACTTGGGCTTAACTATTAGTGCTGACATGAAGGTATCAGAGCAGTGTGGAATTGCAGCAGCGAAGGGAAACCAAATTCTTGGATTAATTAGGCGAAATATAGTGTACAAAAAAAAAGAACTAATAATACCGCTGTATAAAACAATAGTTAGGCCTCACTTAGAATATTGTATACAAGCATGGAGGCCATATCGCAAGAAGGATATTGATATGCTAGAAAGAGTACAAAGGAGAGCAACCAAAATGATACCAAAACTCAGGAATATTAGTTATGAAATGCGTCTAAAAGAATGTGGCTTAACAACACTAGAAACCAGAAGATTGAGAGGAGATCAGATTGAAGTGTTTAAAATATTGAATGGATATGAAAATATTGACAGATATATTTTTCACAGTCAAGGAAGAGAGAAGGACTAGAGGACATGGAGTTACATTAGCAAAGAAGCAGTGTAGACTAGATATTAGAAAATTTTCATTTTCACAAAGAACAGTAAACGAATTGAACAGATTATCAGCTGATTGTGTAGGTGCTAGTAGTGTTAATATATTTAAAAATAAAATTGACATATACTTAAGAAGGGCGGGGGTATACTTAGATAGATAGGTTGGACTCTCGATAAGCCAAATGGCTTCCTAGTCCACCTGCCATCTAGAGTTGAATCTCTAGGTGGCAATCTTGTTAAATCTTGTTAATATACCTGCAAACTCCACATATTGACCAATTGTTGTAACATTGATTACACTAACAAAAACTAACAAAGGTGTTGGTGCCTAGTGTTCCAACGATCATGACGAACTTGGTTTCTCATTTTCATACTGCTTAATTATCACCTGTAAATAGCGTGGCTAATAATGAAAGTGCCTGCAATGGGGATGTTCCACTCGTTACTCGTAGTATTGTAGTTTTCTTAATCCAACTGCCTGATTTCATATTGAGTTGAATTTATTAATCGTTATGGACCTAGCGGTTTACGTAGCACATACAGTATTCACGATTTTAGGCAGTGTGTGTGTGTGTGTGTGTGTGCGTGCGTGCGTGCGTGCGTGCGTGCGTGCGTGTGTGGGTGGGTGCGTGCGTGCGTGCGTGCATGCGTGTGTGTGTGTGTGTCTTTTACGGGATTTGCATTGTATTGATTAAGGGATAATATAAAAAAAAGTTATTCCAATATTAACTTATATGGTTATATAGATAGATTACACAATGTGATTAGAAATTATGTAAAAATGGGACTTAAAACGATAATCAAAACACATACAAATGATTACTTGTGATAACAACTGTGACTTTTACATTGACATTGTCAGTGACAAGAAAATGTCAAGGAAATAAAAGATTAAGCTCTACATGATTGTCATTAGTTCAATACTTCTGAATGGAGCAGAATGTTGGACAGTTGGAAAGAAGGAAGAACAGATTCTCGAGAAAACAGAGAGGAGAATTTTGAGAAGAATTAAAGATGTTGCCAAGGATCTTATAGCTACACGTACTCCTCGCGATGACCTGTGACACCACTACCACTATATATGTCTACTTCATAATTACTTGTTGACCACATAATTAGGTCTAAGCAGCTGCTACATGTCACGCCAACTAAACGAAGACTCGAAGTTGTTGTGCCGCGGTGACGTCGCAGGAAGCTGACTGGCCTCAGCAGAGACCTAGAATGCCGCGCGCTTATTGGCCAGGCCAAGCCAAACGAACTCGTCTTTTCGTTTTGATGGCGGTGTGGTCGCCCCAGATTCGACCAGTCCAGGATTCGTACGAATCTGGGACCGCGACGGTAGCGGTCCCAGATTCGTACCGGGCCAGGATCCGCCTTTGTTACTAACGTAGTTTCCGTTAGTAATACATCAAGTATTGAAATAATATTGTTATCACGCACATCTTAAATAAAAATGGATTAACTTATGTGATCATTTTCACTCACTCGAACGTGTTGTGTTATTTAGTCGAATCTCGGCCCGGGCATGACGTATGCCGTTGCCACTACGTCAGAACAGATAAAAGCGATCACTGCGCATGCGCGCATGCGCGATATGCGTTTAGACGAATCATGGACTGGTCGAATCTGGGACCACCACAGCGGCGTTTAGGCCATCATGGATTTCGTTAGAATTTTAGGCTTTAAGGTCACATTCTGGGTAAACCGCTGACGTTAAAAAATTGAGTATATGTGGAAATTGTTAGTTTGTATAAACACTATTAAGTGTATGATACGAAACCGTTGCCTTTTTTCCCTTTAACATAAAATAAATAGAAATACAAATTTGCAGTTGCATGCATGCTTATAAAATAGAAATTACGGCAGGATTAACCAGTATCCAGTGAGGTAGCAGCATTGTATAGATCACGCGGATAAACAAACAATCGCCGACTAAGTACCCAGACTGTCTTCTCGGCGTAGTTCCGCAGCTTACCGACAGTCAGTTAAGCGAGGGATTTCGCACTTGGAAAGTTGTTAAGTGCTGCCCTCTGACGAAACAATGTAGAGACAGTGCAATTAGTCCGGGTGTTATTTACCAGGTGGCTATGTGTCATACATTTTTTGTCGACACCATGAACCTTTTGATGTAGCGACACACCACGCCTACGGGTATGCATTAATGAAAACATATGGTAGAACTATCATTTAACGTATTCTTTCAGCATGTGTAGTTGTATCGGTAAACTGGATTGTCAGTGACAGAACCCGGAAGAAGATATTACATTGAGCGATAATTCGTGATGTTGGCACTGATTAACGTTAAAGTAAGGCTTGGGACGAATCATAATTAGTTTTACAAGTTATAGATAGTTACATTCATTGCGTAATCCTGGGCGATCTTATACTTTCTGGCCTAACCATGAAAACGACCTCGTACAGTCGCCAAACTTTTCACGTATCTTATATACATACTAGCAAGGCACCCAGCAAGGCTCACGATTAGGTTACAAAATATAATCACTTAAGTTAATTCACAAAACAAACTCACGCAAAACTCGACATAATCTGCAGTGGTTATGCGTAACTCAGCGATTACTGTAACAGCACTATTTTGTTGTAGCATCGCTATATATATATATATATATATATGTATAAAATGAGCTTTACAAAATTTTGTTTTATCGACTTATCGTACCTCTAAACTAACCTTAGTCCTAACTAATGAACCATAGCTAACCCTAAACTTAGCTTAAGCCCTATACCTTCACCATACACTGTGAAGCCTCAACCCAAAAACTGATATTATGGTAATCACATGGCAATGTGAAACCGCCGCCAATGATGTTGAGTTGTCTGCAATTTTGCGTGAGCTTGTGTTGTGAATTTTATTTGTTTCAGTAATGACTATCATAAGTTATTTTATTTTGTTACCTACTGGGCATGGCAGTGTAAAAGTCTATGACTTCAGCCATGTCCTTTCAGCCACAGCAGCACACCACACTGTATATATGCAGCACACCACACTGTATATATACTGTGCATGCATGTATGTTGTTGTTGGTGAATAAAATGTTAATTCGTTCATTCATTCAATATGTGTAAATGTATATAAGAAATGTGAGAAGTTTTGCAGCTGCATATGTTGATGCGTTCATAGTTTGTTCAGAAAGTAAAAGATTACCTGATCCTGGTTCATGCATCATGCAGTTCTGTGATATTGACAACGAATTTACTTTATTTTAGTCTATGCCATTATATTTAGATTTTAGTTACAAATAACAGGCTTAAATTAAACCTTAAACAACACTTGTTCACTCTGCACCTATCTCGATTTTGCCATTATAAGACAAAGTTATAACTATATTTCTTCCAAAAAAACGATTTCAGTGCATTAGTTCCATCATTCAACACCATTTTTATATTACACAAATATTGCATTTTAGCCTACATCTAATAACGGTACAATAATGGCTGTTGTTGCGTAGCCCATCGTTGTACATGTCAGAGGTAAAGGTCCAAGCACTGAGCATGTATGTGAAAATTGTAGCTATTTCCTGGTGCTCAGTTGCAGAGAAGCAATCTGTGTGGAGGAATACAGTGTAGTGTTTGTAGACAAAGTATTAGAATTATGTTCAGTTGTGTTTTTAAATATTTATAACGAGAATTTACCACGAGAGACATTTAAAAATCTTAGCTATATCTGAACTAACTATAATAACAAGGACTGTACCCGGTAATTATAATAAATTAGAGTTAGACATGCCAAGTCCACCATCAATAGAGACATTCCTAGCCTTGCCCTCATAGCCAACATGTTGCATGGGCGTCAGACACATGGCTGTTGAATTTGTTTATTAAAACTACTGAGTATGCCACAACCATTAATCTGAATTAAAATTATCCATTTGATTTGCAAGTTAGAGTCGGTCACAGGCAGAAACAAGAGTAAAAACACAACAATTGGCGCATGTGTGTTTACTGATCTTTTAACATCGATGCATTTATGTTTATTCCTGTCACAGCCAGGACGGACACACGATGAGGTTCAACAGCCGTGAGTTGGCAGCTTTAGCTCAACAGGACAAGAACAAATTTGACAAGGAGGGGGTGCTTCTGATCAAAGAGAGACAGGAGGGAATCTTCAGGAAAGGAGAATGTAAGCTTTTAACACATGACACGCAGATACAAACTTTTTGTTTCTTGCTTTTAAAAAGAACAAAGGACAGACAACAGTGCTTCACAAGATTTAAGAATGCCCTTCATCTATCATCTTACTGTTTAATTCCACCTACCCCCATTTTTAGGGGGTAGGTGGACTTACTGTTAGTACTATTTGATGGTTCTTTATGTAATTTATTAAGTATAATTATATATATATATTGGACATATAAAATTATATATTGGACATATATTAATTGTTTAATTAAGTTCATGGCTATTTGTTGTTTTGTTTTTAAATTACTTAACTGAATATTTTAACGTTGTAAATGTTTGCATGTAAAGTTAGTATTATTGTATTATAAAGCACTGTGATGTTGGCGCTATATAAATATCATATTTTAATTAATTATTAATATTCTAGGCAAATTTCTAATTAGTTTACATGTTTTATCAATTGGGTAAAAGTAAATGGTGATGTTGTTGTGTTACCATTTACGTGTACATGTTTAGAAGTGAATAGTTGGTCATGTTGTGGTTTCTATGACATCCTGTGCTGCAGCTTATGTTGAACGACTGTTTCGTCTGAGAGGAAATCTGCTCTTCTACTTCAAGACAAAAGAACCTGTAAGTATCTGGTGGTCTGTTTAATGCACGTCAGCAATACAAATACATAGTGACATATTTCTAGATTATAAAGAACTATTACAGAGGCACCTCGTTCTAGCATGGTAGTCAGGTCAACGAAATGGAACCAAATTATAAACAGGGCACATTATAACGTATACTATGCCAGGTGCACCACCAAATACACCACTGAAACCAATGTGGTAGTCGCGAGGTTCATACAACTAATCAATTCGCCAGCCACCATCAGTGTGTGTTATCATATGTTAACACGTTACACACTATCTGGACTGACTAAAACTGATGAATGGTGTACAGTTGGCAGGAGAAACATGATTGATGTTGGTGATTGTTGGTCAAAGCAATTGGTCATCTTTTAAAGAAACACTTGAGAGATTATCATGCAAACAGCAAGCCAAGTGCTAGTTACTCAAAAAGATGGGTGGAAAGATGATCTGATTGGTGGTGCTATGGCGACGGCTGAACAAAAGTCATGAGGCACAACAAACAATAAACTCGGCAATGCAGTTCTATATCTATGTTAAATTTCTTCTGTGTTCTGTGCTAAATTTCTTGTCTGTCAACCAATTGTTTCGAGATACACCAATACAAGACAAACGTGAAGAGAATTTATTTAAAAAGTGAAAATTATGACAGCATTATTGTTAGCCATAGTGTCCATGGTGGCGGAAATTTGAGGTCCATGAATGACCGTATTACAATTATTTACAATCCGCATTATAACAAGATGCAACTGTATATTGATAAAACAGAAGAAAACAAAACATAACATTCAAAACGGTTTCATAAAGCCTACCTACAACATCATAGCGGGTGATAACTCGTCTAAAACGTCGTTAAGTTACGCTAGTTGCGTTTCATGAGTCTGCTCCATAGTTGCACTTAGGCTCTGCCATGCATTTAGTAGGCGTAACTTTACGCTAGTTGGAATATTTACGTGATGCTCCCCAAGTTCGATGATGCTCCTGACACGCCCACTTTCAACTTATTATTTCTAATGTTTACACTGGATATCCTTTACACTCATCATAGCTTGTCATTTGCTATACGAACGGCAAAGGCGGCAGCTAAAGTGAAAAAGGGTGTCTACAGACACCACAAATACGGGGATTCCCCACCGCGACCTAATGAGGTCAATTCTATGTTGATTTGTTTATGCGAATGCTAAATTAGTCTCATGAAACTGGCTGTAAGCTACTCTGAATAGTTCACCAGTAGACTTGCATAAATTGCTTGTAAAGTTACATGGCTTTATGAAACTGGCCCCAGGACACCCCCCTGATGTACGCAGGGGGTCAACTGTAGGGGCAGTACACAATCCGTCATGGGTTTGTTGCTTATTGCATGTCCTCACTTGCAACAGAGATAAGAGATCATGTCAGATTGAGTGTGTCTGTGTCTTTGTTTGTAGCAGTAAGAAGTGATTGTGTCTGTGACCCAGTCTGTCCTTGCTTGCAGCAGTCAGAAATGATCATGTCTATGTCCTTGCTTGCAGTGGTCAGAAATAATCATGTCTGTGTCCTTGCTTGTAACATTCTGATGTGATCCTGTCGGTGTTCTTGCTTGCAGCAGTCAGAAGTGATTGGGCTGTTTGTCATGGAAAGATATGTCGTTGAACTTGACTCGGAGGAAGAGATTCCATATTCGTTTGTCTTGGGTAAGATATGAGTGCAATTCCTTGCTTATAACAATAATTCATTTTAATTCTAGTCTGTTTTCAGTATTTCATCTCGCAATTTATGGCCCAGTTGATGGATGGTCATAAGGCCTACCTGTGTAAGATGACAGTCAAAACTAGGGGTTCATGGCCATGTACATTATGTGCCAAGAATATCCAGCAATATTTTTGTTTCTTCAGAAAGTTTAAATGCTTTGAGTTTGCTACAAATCAGCCGGTGTTTACTCTTTAGGTGCAGTGGATTAAGCACTCGGCTGTGTGTTCAGTGTTTGAAGGCGTAGATTGAATCACTCCAATGTTTGCTCAATATATATATTGAATGATTTAACAATTAGTTAACTGTTTGAAAGGATGGAGTGAGTCATTCATCTGTGTGTTCTGTGTTTGAGGTGGCGGAGCAGGTCATGTGCTTGTGTGTTCAGTGTTTGAGGGGTGGAGTGAGTCATGTGATCAGTGCTTGAGGGGGGTGGAACGAGTCATGTGCTTGTGTGTTCAGTGTTTGAGGGGGTGGAGCGAGTCATGTGCTTGTGTGTTCAGTGTTTGATGGGGTGGAGTGAGTCATGTATTTGTGTGTTCAGTGTTTGAGGGGGTGGATTGAGTTATGTGCTTGTGTGTTCAGTGTTTGAGGGGGTGGAGTGAGTCATGTGTTTGTGTGTTCAGTGTTTGAGGGGGTGGAGTGAGTCATGTGTTTGTGTGTTCAGTGTTTGAGGGGGTGGAGTGAGTCATGTGTTTGTGTGTTCAGTGTTTGAGGGGGTGGAGTGAGTCATGTGTTTGTGTGTTCAGTGTTTGAGGGGGTGGAGCGAGTCATTCAGCTGGCAGCCGGTGGTGAGAGGGAGCGAGACAGATGGATTGAGTCGCTGCACATTGCGAGCTACGAGTGCATGAAGATGCAGCTGGAGAGTCTGAGGGAACAACTGTGGCAGCGCACAGGGAGGGACCCGATTGACAACCCTGAACCCACGGAGCTTCCGTCCACTTGCACAGGTCAGTGCCTTTGACCCTTGTCCCGTACTGTGTCACTGGGTTCCTTGATCTGTATTGTGTCAACTGCAGTTTGATCTATGGATGTCCGCTGTGAATACGCAGTGGTCTGCTCTATGGATGTTCACTGTGTATGTTCACCATGTATGTTCACTGACTGTGTATGTTCACTGACATGTTTGTTCACTGACTGTGTATGTTCACTGACTGTGTATGTTCACTGACTGTGTATGTTCACTGACTGTGTATGTTCACTGACTGTGTATGTTCACTGACTGTGTATGTTCACTGACTGTGTATGTTCACTGACTGTGTATGTTCACTGACTGTGTATGTTCACTGACTGTGTATGTTCACTGACTGTGTATGTTCACTGCATATGTTCACTGCATATGTTCGCTGTGTATGTTCGCTGTGTATGTTCACTGTGTATGTTCACTGTGTGTGTTCACTGTGTATGTTCACTGTGTATGTTCACTGTGTATGTTCACTGTGTATGTTCACTGTGTATGTTCACTGTGTGTGTTCACTGTGTATGTTCACTGCAGTTCATTGATGTGTCAGAAACAAGTGTTGATATATATCTGATCATTCTAAAACCGTTGTTGCTGTGTTGATAAATGTAAGAATGTAAGACAACTATCACAACTATCACCATGCCAACACATGTAAATTAATTCTGACACATTTGTCGACACATTAGGTCATGCTATTGACAACCCAGCATTTGCCGCATTGACACATGTCACATTTCTCGTCTATGAACTACGTAGTAACACGGTATACCACGTATCCGTGTACAATTAAACCGGTATTTTTCCACAGTTTAAAAAAACCAGTATTCCATACAGTGTGTTACATTGCCAATGAACAATACTAGAAAGATATGGAATATATTGTTCATGGCTCCATGATATGGTTATTTAGCAAGAAAGTAACTTACTTTGGAGCATATCTTTTGAAACGTATGACATTTCGACCCATCATCTACCAGTACGTGACCAAGACCTGTAGATGATAGGATGAAACGTCATACATTTCAAAAGATATACTCCATAGTAAGTTAATTTCTTACAACATAAATACTGGAAAGGCCTTTTGAATCTTCCATAACCATGTAACATCATAACGCAGATGATACAAGTCGATCAATGACATTGTCCCACCAAACTGCAGTGTGGTGCCACTGGTATGTAACCATACGTTTCCTGCATATGGCCTCTAGAAAAAACAGAACATCCCATATAACATAAACAATATACGGTGTGTACCATATAGATGCAAACAGTACACAGTTCTAGTAATCAGCTTATTATTAACGTTATGTGGTTTGTTCATGTGCTAGAGGAAGGCAGTGAAACGAACGAGCCACTGCTTGAGATGTGTGTCTCATGTGATGGTCTCCCCTGCGAAACCAACGGCCAACAGCCAAACACATTTGTGTCTGTGGCCGTACTGACCCCGCCGGAACAAGACTGGTCAGCGCATGCTCACACCGAGATCATAGAGGTAGGTAACGTGGACAATACAGGTAGATGCTTGCATAGGTGGACAGTAGATAAAATAGACAGTAGATCATACAGACAATTGGATAATCCAGGCAGTTACTTATATCATTCTCTTTAAACAAATTCTTGGGATTTTTTGCTGATGTTGCTAATCTTTTTATGTGGTTATGAGACGTGATCATGACTCATGAGACATGGTCACAATGTGTAGTCATGAGACACGGTCACAATGTGTGGTCATGAGACACGGTCACAATGTGTGGTCATGAGACACGGTCACAATGTGTGGTCATGAGACACGGTCACAATGTGTGGTCATGAGACACGGTCACAATGTGTGGTCATGAGACACGGTCACAATGTGTGATCATGAGACACGGTCAAAATGCGTGGTCATGAGACACGGTCACAATGCGTGGTCATGAGACACGGTCACAATGCGTGGTCATGAGACACGGTCACAATGCGTGGTCATGAGATACGGTCACAATGCATGGTCATGAGACACGGTCACAATGCGTGGGCATGAGACACGGTCGCAATGCGTGGTCATGAGACACGGTCGCAATGTGTGGGCATCAGACACAGATACAATGTGTGGTCATGAGACAGACACCATGCGTAATCATGAAACACTGTCACAATGCGTAGTCATGAGACACAGTCACAATGCGTCGTCATGAGACACGGTCACAATGTGTGGTCATGAGACACTGTCACAATGCATCGTCATGAGACACGGTCACAATGCGTAGTCATGAGACATGGTCACAATGTGTAGTCATGAGACACGGTCACAATGTGTAGTGACTGTGGTCATGAGACACGGTCACAATGCGTGGTCATGAGACACGGTCACAATGTGTTGTCACAAGACACGGTCACAATGTGTGGTCATGAGACACGGTCGCAATGCATGGTCATGAGACACGGTCACAATGCGTGGTCATAAGACACAGGCACAATGCGTGGTCATGAGACACGGTCACAATGTGTTGTCACAAGACACGGTCACAATGTGTGGTCATGAGACACGGTCGCAATGCATGGTCATGAGACACGGTCACAATGCGTGGTCATAAGACACAGGCACAATGCGTGGTCATGAGACACGGTCACAATGCATGGTCATGAGACACGGTTGCAATGTGTGGTCATGAGACACGGTCACAATGTGTGGTCATGAGACACGGTCGCAATGTATGGTCATGAGACATGGTCACAATGTGTGGTCATGAGACACGGTCGCAATGTATGGTCATGAGACACGGTCACAATGTGTGGTCATGAGACATGGTCACAATGTGTGGTCATGACATATTATAACAAACAGTGGTCAGGAGATGTGTTCACGAGACATTGTCATGAAATGTGGTTCAGAGATATGGTTATGAGACGTATACAATGTTTGTCTTTCAGAGAAATGCCAACCCCTGCTATCTGACCACAGTCAGCTTCGTTGACACGCACACTGTCACACTGTCAATGCGACTGAAACTGGTCGTGTACAATGTCAAGGAGAGGATGACAAACACGGTACGTTGACATATGGACTCATCGAGCAAACACACTGGTGTAGGTTTGTGTACACAATGTGTATGTCAGTTACTGTACATGTGTAAATGTCAAGTCAATGTACACATGTATATGTCAATCATTGTACACATGTGTATGTATATCAATCATTGTACACATGAATCAGTCTTTTTACATGTATGTGTATGGCAATAAATGTACACGTATGCATTTATATAAGTCATTGTACATGTGTGTGTATGTCAGTCACTGTACACTTGTGTATGTCAGTCACATACACTTGTGTATGTCAGTCACAGAACACTTGTGTATGTCAGTCACTGTACACTTGTGTATGTCAGTCACTGTACACATTGTGTAATCAGTCAGTCACTGTACACATGTGTATGTCAGTCACTGTACACATGTGTACATCAGGCACTGTACACTTGTGTATGTCATTCAGTGTACATGTTCATGTCTTGCTGCTACAGATGGCTCAGATAGGCTGTGTGTTGTTCACTATCAAAGACCTGCTCACTACCCCTGGGTACCGCCTGCGTCTGCCCCTCAAGTAAGTTGTCCTGTCTGTGGACCTTTACACTTAACAACTGACCACAGAGCTGTGTACGATATACTGGTGTACCAGTTTATGAACCAGTATTTCTATATAGTTTTGAATCTGGTTTTGATAAAAGCGGTATTCCATATGGTATGTATGTTACATTGCCAATGGAAAGTATACTAAAAAGTTGTTTGAATTCTCCATAACAGTAAACTGTAAAAAGACAACATTCAACAACAAGGTAACATTCAACACATCTTGAACTTCTTGTCTGTTCGAAAAGAACAGTAGATGGTACAAGTCAATCAATGCCGTTATTCCACAAAACCACAGTGTGGCGCCACTGGAACATAACCGTAAATTTCCTGCACATAGCTTGCGGAACGCCACTAGAAAAAACGTATAGCGTACCATATACCATATGAAATACATGGTACGTACCGCATGCCATACAGAAGCAAACAGTACACATCTCTAGTTGACCATGGTCACTATATTGAAAACTAACTCAGGTATTTATTTATTTTGAATATTTCCAATTTATTTTACATGAAAAGGGACATTTTAAATGAAATAAAGTAAAAAATTGGTAGTTCAGAGTTTACGGATATTTTCATTCTTTTTGCCAAATAAATATAAGTATTACATCAAATGACTTTACAATTTACATGTTTTATTGATGGTTTCTGACAGTAAATATAACCGTAATGATTGAAACAAACCAGTGTCAATTTGCTTGTATTCTATCTGTTGCAGCTCTCTCGACCTACAAGACAAGGGCAACGTGACAGTGATGGCCTGGCACAACGGACCACAGCTTGAGTGGCAAGGACTAGAGATGACAGGGTCAATACAAGTAAACGATGGTCTTTTATCTCACTGATGGTCTCTCTGGGTATACCTGATGGTCTCTCTGTATCTACCTGATGGTCTGTCTGTATCTACATCTACCTGATGGTCTCTCTGTGTCTACCTGATGGTCTCTATGTATCTACCTGGAGGTTTCTATGTATCTACATCTACCTGATGGTCTCTCTATGTGTACCTGATGGTCTCGCTGAGTCTACCTGATTGTCTCTATGTATCTACCTGGAGGTCTCTCTGTATCTACCTGATGGTCTCTATGTATCTACATCTACCTGATGGTCTCTCTGGGTATACCTGATGGTCTCTCTGTATCTACCTGATGGTCTCTATGTATCTACATCTACCTGATGGTCTCTCTGTGTCTACCTGGAGGTCTCTCTGTATCTACCTGATGGTCTCTATGTATCTACATCTACCTGATGGTCTCTCTATGTGTACCTGATGGTCTCTATGAATCTACATGTACCTGATGGTCTCTATGTGTACCTGATGGTCTCGCTGAGTCTACCTGATTGTCTCTATGTATCTACCTGGAGGTCTCTCTGTATCTACCTGATGGTCTCTATGTATCTACATCTACCAGATGGTCTCTCTATGTGTACCTGATGGTCTCTATGTATCTACATCTACCTGATGGTCTCTGATGTGTACCTGATGGTCTCTATGTATCTACATCTACCTGATGGTCTCTCTATCTAAACCTGATGATCTCTATGTATCTACATCTACCTAATGTATCTCTGTGTCTACCTGATGGTCTCTATGCACCTACATTACCAGAGGTCTCTATACTGTACTGATGGTCTCACACTGACTCACACTAGTGCAGATGGTGTCAGTCTATCCTACAACAGAGTGTTTCTATGTATCTACTTTCTCCAAGTATCTCTGTGTCTCCTGATGGTCTGTTGCATCCTACATTCCCGAAGGTTCTCTATGTCTCACGACAAGTGTATGGTTCTATTGACTCACATTACAAGGTTTCTATGTCTGTATCCTCGATGGTCTTCTGTGTCTACCTGATGTGTCTCATGTATCTTTACCTGAGGTGTGTTCATGTTCATGTATCTACATCTACCAGATGGTCTCTCTATGTGTACCGGGCTCAGACATGATGTTTCTATGTATCTACATCTACCTGATGGTCTCTCATAGGTGTACCTGATGTTCTATGTATCCTACACACCAGATGGTTCTCTCATGTTCGTTTATCTCCACACTGATGTCTCTCATGTTCTACCTGATGGTCTCCAGTACCTCATGTCTCATGATTCTACCTCCCCCAGATGTTTCATGTTCTATGGTCTCCTGTCATCAAAATGTCCGTTGATGGTCTCTCTTGCCTCCCTGAAGGTGTTTCATGTTCATATTTACCTCTACCAGATGTTTCATGTTCATGATTGCCTCTATAGACAGCATGTTTCCATGGTTCATGTTACCTGACTGGTGTTTCATGTTCATATTTACCTCACAGACACATGTTTCATGTTCTATTTACCTCACAGACAAGGTGTTTCATGTTCATATTTGCCTCCACAGACAGGTGTTTCATGTTCATATTTGCCTCCACAGACAGACGTGTTTCATGTTCATATTTACCTCCACAGACAGCATGTTTCATGTTCATATTTGCCTCCACAGACAGAGGTGTTTCATGTTCATATTTGCCTCCACAGACAAGGTGTTTCATGTTCATATTTGCCTCCACAGACAGAGGTGTTTCATGTTCATATTTGCCTCCACAGACAAGGTGTTTCATGTTCATATTTGCCTCCACAGACAAGGTGTTTCATGTTCATATTTGCCTCCACAGACAGATGTTTCATGTTCATATTTGCCTCCACAGACAGAGTGTTTCATGTTCATATTTGCCTCCACAGACAAGGTGTTTCATGTTCATATTTGCCTCCACAGACAAGGTGTTTCATGTTCATATTTGCCTCCACAGACAGATGTTTCATGTTCATATTTGCCTCCACAGACAAGCATGTTTCATGTTCATATTTGCCTCTATAGACAGCATGTTTCATGTTCATATTTGCCTCCACAGACAGCATGTTTCATGTTCATATTTACCTCTATAGACAGCATGTTTCATGTTCATATTTGCCTCCACAGACAGATGTTTCATGTTCATATTTGCCTCTATAGACAGCATGTTTCATGTTCATATTTGCCTCCACAGACAGCATGTTTCATGTTCATATTTAGCCTCCATAGACAAGCATGTTTCATGTTCATATTTGCCTCTATAGACAGCATGTTTCATGTTCATATTTGCCTCCACAGACAGAGGTGTTTCATGTTCATATTTGCCTCCATAGACAGCATGTTTCATGTTCATATTTGCCTCCACAGACAGCATGTTTCATGTTCATATTTGCCTCCACAGACAGCATGTTTCATGTTCATGTTTGCCTCCACAGACAAGGTGTTTCATGTTCATGTTTGCCTCCACAGACAAGGTGTTTCATGTTCATGTTTGCCTCCACAGACAAGGTGTTTCATGTTCATGTTTACCTCCACAGACAAGGTGTTTCATGTTCGTGTTTACCTCCACAGACAAGGTGTTTCATGTTCATATTTACCTCCACAGACAGAGGTGTTTCATGTTCATATTTGCCTCCACAGACAGAGGTGTTTCATGTTCATATTTGCCTCCACAGACAGAGGTGTTTCATGTTCATGTTTACCTCCACAGACAAGGTGTTTCATGTTCATGTTTGCCTCCACAGACAGAGGTGTTTCATGTTCATGTTTGCCTCCACAGACAGGTGTTTCATGTTCATGTTTGCCTCCACAGACAGGTGTTTCATGTTCATGTTTGCCTCCACAGACAGAGGTGTTTCATGTTCATGTTTGCCTCCACAGACAAGGTGTTTCATGTTCGTGTTTGCCTCCACAGACAAGGTGTTTCATGTTCGTGTTTGCCTCCACAGACAAGGTGTTTCATGTTCGTGTTTGCCTCCACAGACAAGGTGTTTCATGTTCATGTTTGCCTCCACAGACAAGGTGTTTCATGTTCGTGTTTGCCTCCACAGACAAGGTGTTTCATGTTCGTGTTTGCCTCCACAGACTGAGGTGTTTCATGTTCATGTTTGCCTCCACAGACAAGGTGTTTCATGTTCATGTTTGCCTCCACAGACAAGTGTTTCATGTTCGTGTTTGCCTCCACAGACAGAGGTGTTTCATGTTCATGTTTGCCTCCACAGACAAGAGTGTTTCATGTTCGATGTTTGCCTCCACAGACAAGGTGTTTCATGTTCGTGTTTGCCTCCACAGACTGAGGTGTTGGGTGCAGACAGTAGTGTTGTCAACGCTGCCCTGCCTCTCCCCTCTCGCAATGTCACCAAGAGAGTGGACATGCTCCGGCCATTGTATGATCACATCATCACTCGCACCTATCGCTTCCCAACCAACAGTGGGGAGGAACTGAGCACTTATGAGTATCTGGGAGAGAGCAAACTGACCTTCCTCCTGCCCGTACAGCTCCTGTAAGTAACTGAGAGAGATGGAGGCAGGGAGGGAGGGGAGGGAGAGGGGGAGGGAGGCAGGGATAGAAACAGAGACACATGTATGAATGAGAGAGAGAGAGGAGGAGGAGAGAATAGGGAGAGAGAAATGGGAGAGAGAGAGAGAAGAGGGAGGGAGAGAGAGAGAGAGAGAGAGAGAGAAATAGGGAGAGAGAAAAGGAGAGAGAGAGAGAGAGAGGGGAGAGAGAAGAGAGAGAGAGAGAGAGAGAGAGAGAGAGAAGGAGAGAAGAGAGAGAGAGAGAGAGAGAGAGAGAGAGAGAAGAGAGAGAGAGAGAGAGAGAGAAGAGAGAGAGAGAGAGAGAGAGAGAGAGAGAGAGAGAGAGAGAGAGAGAGGAGAGAGAGAGAGGGAGAGAGAGAGAGAGAGAGAGAGAGAGAGAGAGAGAGAGAGAGCAAGAGACATTGGCAGTTGGTCACATACATTGACAGTTGGTGATGTCTGTTGACAGGTTGTGACGTGTTGACAGTTGGTGACAGGTGGTGATAGATGTTGAATGTTGGTTATGTGTGTTGACAGCTGATGATGTGTGTTGACAATTGGTGATATGTGTTGAATGTTGGTGATGTGTGTTGACAGCTCACCAACTGTCACTCAACACACTTCACCAACTGTCGACATATCAACTGTCAACACATGTCACCAATTGTCAACACACGTTGTCAGCTATCAACACGCATAACCAACTGTCAATGTATGTTGTCAGTTGGTGACGTATGTTGACAGTTAGTGACATGTGTTGCAGGAAGTTGTGGGTGAGTGAAGAGAAAGATCGTCTGAAGCAGCTGCAAGAACTCGGAGAGGTCAGTTGCTCGGTTGCTCAGTTGCTCAGTTGCTCAGTTGCTCAGTCGCTCAGTTGCTCAGTCAAACTGCAATCCTTTCGCTCGCTGTGACTAA
>JAODUO010000251.1:377500-412500 GCA_025642075.2 Ridgeia piscesae | reverse complement strand
CATCATATGTGTAAATTCAGTCACGGGATTCTTTAATGTATGTGCAGTGTGTTAATGATACTTGGCTTATGGTTTTATATTTGAATTATATTAATTTTAAAGAGTTATGTTTGAAAATATTGACTGACTCAGGTCATGTAGATGAATTTAACATTCTGCGCAAAAACGTCTGAACAGAGCACGTCCCATTTCCCATGTTTAATGTTGGAGTTGATCAGTATACGAGGAACTAAAATCTGGTTAAGATTATGTCAATTTGCGAAGTTAAAACATGAGTAGTAAACGTGACATGTGAGAAACTAAGTGCACTCGCTTGTTGGTGATTTTGTGCGTGCACTGAGTGGACTTGAAAAATGTACCACAAATTTGTGCAAGGAACAAAGGCCGGAGTTAACAGGTGGTGTGTGTGACAGGGGCGCCATTCAAGCCAAGCGTGAAGAAATCTCACAAGGAGGTAGAATTTGCTCCAACCAACCTTCACCTTCAGAGGATGTGGGTGCACAATGAGGACAAGGAGAAATGTAAGGAACTGAGAACACAAACTCACTTGTAAATTCAATGATTAGAAGAGGTATTTAAGGATTTTCCATTTGCCATTTTGTAAACACAATGTAATATAAATATATTGTTACATTGTCAGACCCGAAACTTCACTTTTGAAATCAATGCACTTTCCCTCCCTTGTAAACAAATTTGTTGACATTGTGCCAGGTGCGTGCTACGACGTCATGACATTTGGAGCCTTTACGGCGTTCACACAGAAGTACAAACATGGTGGCCTGCGCCGCCAGTTGCGCCACAGTGCGGACGGCTGCACCACTTTGATGTCGGTGACGGCGCTGCTCAATCGCATCTCTGCGATGCGTACTGCTGTCAACAGCTACTGCGAGGCAGTGTGTCGCGCAGCCATCCATGCAGACTCCGCCGACCTCAACAACTCCAGCGCCGCACTCGTTGATAAGGTAGGACAACTACCCTATTTGACAGGGTGGGACAACAACCCTCTCTGACAGGGTAGGACAACTACCCTCTGACAGGGTAGGAAAACTACCTACTCTGACATGGTAGGACAACTACCCTCTCTGACAGGGTAGGACAACTACCCTCTCTGACAGGGTAGGACAACTACCCTCTCTGACAGGGTAGGACAACTACCCTCTCTGACAGGGTAGGACAACTACCCTCTCTGACAGGGTAGGACAACAACCCTCTCTGACAGGGTAGGACAACTACCCTCTCTGACAGGGTAGGACAACTACCCTCTCTGACAGGGTAGGACAACTACCCTCTCTGACAGGGTAGGACAACTACCCTCTCTGACAGGGTTGGACAACTACCTCTCTGACAGGGTAGGACAACTACCCTCTCTGACAGGGTAGGACAACTACCCTCTCTGACAGGGTAGGACAACTACCCTCTCTGACAGGGTGGACAACTACTCTCTGACAGGGTAGGACAACTACCCTCTCTGAAAGTACGGCAGAGAGCGAACGAGAGAGTGAGTGAATGAGTGAGTGAGTGAGTGGGTGGGTGGGTGGGTGGGTGGGTGGGTGGGTGGGTGGGGTGGTGAGTGAGTGAGTGAGTGAGTGAGTGAGTGAGTGAGTGAGTGAGTGAGTGAGTGAGTGAGTGAGTGAGTGAGTGAGTGAGTGAGTGAGTGAGTGAGTGAGTGATTATACTGTGGTGGTCAGTCAGTCAGTCAGTGATGAGACGGTTGTGTCAGGCTGAGCTGTGCTGTGCTGTGTTTCCTAGACCCGACAGCTGATACAAGTGTGCGAGGACCCACTCGTTGAACGGGGCATGACCAGTTGGCATCGCAACAGGCTCCAGAAGGCCACTTCAGCCGACCCACAGGCGCGACTCACCAACCACGTGGCTCCTTCTGGTGGTGGTGGATTGTCGGAAGAATCGTGGAAGTGGAGCGGGACCGACTTCGTGAAGAGTCCAACCGAGGAGCCATGGGTGGGTGACTTCTGTCTTACACTAAGCCATGGGTGGGTGACTTCTGTCTTACACTAAGGCCATGGGTGGGTGACTTCTGTCTTACACTAAGGCCATGGGTGGGTGACTTCTGTCTTACACTAAGGTCATGGGTGGGTGACTTCTGTCTTACACTAAAGCCATGGGTGGGTGATTCTGTCCTTCACTAAGTCATGGGTGGGTGATTTGTCTTACACTAAAGCCATGGGTGGGTGACTTCTGTCTTACACTAAGGTCATGGGTGGGTGACTTCTGTCTTACACTAAAGCCATGGGTGGGTGACTTCTGTCTTACACTAAGGTCATGGGTGGGTGACTTCTGTCTTACACTAAAGCCATGGGTGGGTGACTTCTGTCTTACACTAAAGCCATGGGTGGGTGACTTCTGTCTTACACTAAAGCCATGGGTGGGTGACTTCTGTCTTACACTAAGGTCATGGGTGGGTGACTTCTGTCTTACACTAAAGCCATGGGTGGGTGACTTCTGTCTTACACTAAGGTCATGGGTGGGTGACTTCTGTCTTACACTAAGGTCATGGGTGGGTGACTTCTGTCTTACACTAAGGTCATGGGTGGGTGACTTCTGTCTTACACTAAAGCCATGGGTGGGTGACTTCTGTCCTTCACTAAAGCCATGGGTGGGTGACTTCTGTCCTTACACTAAGGCCATGGGTGGGTAGACTCCATTGTACCTTTACACTAAAGCCATGGGTGGGTGACTTCTGTCCTACACTAAAGCCATGGGTGGGTGACTTCTGTCCTACACTAAAGCCATGGGTGGGTGACTTCTGTCCTTACACTAAAGCCATGGGTGGGTGACTTCTGTCTTACACTAAAGCCATGGGTGGGTGACTTCTGTCTTACACTAAAGCCATGGGTGGGTGACTTCTGTCTTACACTAAAGCCATGGGTGGGTGACTTCTGTCTTACACTAAAGCCATGGGTGGGTGACTTCTGTCCTACACTAAAGCCATGGGTGGGTGACTTCTGTCCTACACTAAAGCCATGGGTGGGTGACTTCTGTCTTACACTAAAGCCATGGGTGGGTGACTTCTGTCCTACACTAAAGCCATGGGTGGGTGACTTCTGTCCTACACTAAAGCCATGGGTGGGTGACTTCTGTCTTACACTAAAGCCATGGGTGGGTGATTTCTGTCCTACACTAAAGCCATGGGTGGGTGATTTCTGTCTTACACTAAAGCCATGGGTGGGTGACTTCTGTCCTACACTAAAGCCATGGGTGGGTGACTTCTGTCCTACACTAAAGCCATGGGTGGGTGACTTCTGTCCTACACTAAAGCCATGGGTGGGTGATTTATGTCCTACACTAAGGTCATGGGTGGGTGACTTCTGTCCTACACTAAAGCCATGGGTGGGTGATTTCTGTCCTACACTAAAGCCATGGGTGGGTGATTTATGTCCTACACTAAGGCCATGGGTGGGTGATTTCTGTCCTACACTAAGGCCATGGGTGGCTGATTTCTGTCTTACACTAAGGCCATGGGTGGGTGACTTCTGTCCTACACTAAAGCCATGGGTGGGTGATTTCTGTCCTACACTAAGACCATGGGTGGCTGATTTCTGTCCTACACTAAGGCCATGGGTGGCTGATTTCTGTCCTACACTAAGACCATGGGTGGGTGATTTATGTCCTACACTAAAGCCATGGGTGGGTGATTTCTGTCCTACACTAAGGCCATGGGTGGCTGATTTCTGTCCTACACTAAGACCATGGGTGGGTGATTTCTGTCCTACACTAAGGTCATGGGTGGGTGATTTCTGTCCTACACTAAAGCCATGGGTGGGTGATTTATGTCCTACACTAAAGCCATGGGTGGGTGATTTCTGTCCTACACTAAGGCCATGGGTGGCTGATTTCTGTCCTACACTAAGACCATGGGTGGGTGATTTCTGTCCTACACTAAGGTCATGGGTGGGTGATTTCTGTCCTACACTAAGGTCATGGGTGAGTGATTTCTGTCCTACTCCTCTCCTGTACCGTCATAGAGCTGGCATATAATATGAGATTGTATATTATTTCGTCAATGTTGCTGATACTGGTCTTTCATCATATTAGTTATTCGACAGAAAAAGTAAGTAAATGAAGTGTCTCTGTTGTCAGGAGATGACCCGTCTGAACACGGAGGCGTCACTAGTGTGTGTCATGTCGGAGGTCGAGTTACTATTACAAGGAGGCTGTGACAGTGCTGACCACCGGTCAACCAAGTGGCTTGAGGCGTTGAGTCCACACGTCATCAAACTACAGAGTTGTGTCGAAGTGACGTGTCAACGTGCCAGGTCCTGTCTCAGTTTCATATCTGTTCAGGTAAGTCATTTACTCTGTCAATTGTGTCATTGTGCGTGTGTTTAATCATGGCTGTGTATGTAGATAAGTGTGTTGATCAATGTGTTTATCCACATACTGTGTTGTCAGCTGTCAAGTGTGTTGATAAATGTATGTTTAATTATGGATGTATCAGGCATGGAGTCAAATACATTTGTATTTGAAAGTACTTAATTACTTTTGTTAAGTATTTGTATTTGTATTTGTATTTGTATTTGTATTTGACATTCATAAATTAAAAGTATTTGTATGTAAATACTTTTCTAAAGTATTTGATATTTTCAAATATTTTCAAATACTTTTTCAAATACATTGTCAGCATAAACATTTCCATTTCACGATCAAATGCAATGCCTGCCAAACTGATTACCTTTACTGCAAATCACCTTTCACCAAATAAAAGTGTCAACCTTCAAAATACCCATTGATTGCAACTTCAATGGGGTTCACCCAACAGTGCTAATTATTGAAGAAGGTACTTGACAGCAGGTGTCCCCCATGGCCATGGCAGTGACCACAATGTTTGTTTGCTCAGAGCCATAGGGTGGATTAGCACCTGACAGTGACCATAGGTCAATATCCCCGTTTGTTCTTTAGTCAGGCTCCAAGCTGGCACCAGGCTATTCTGGTGTCCATGCTGTCGTTCAAGTTGAGCTGTCACACTTCCTCACAAGATCCTAGCAGTCAACAGCATTGTCTCTTCTGAGGGCAACATAGGCATTTTATTATGAACCTCCTGGCTTAACTTAAAAAACAACAGCTTATGGCCTTTACCTTTGTTTGTAGAGGTTTCTGAGTCAGTTGTCGCTGTGATGTAGTTAGCAGTAACAAGACTCCTACCACTGGTCGGACTGTCATTCTATGAGCAATGCATTAATTATGGCTATAAACTAGGAACCACCATAATATTATATAAGATTTTCTTTTCTTTTGTCTCTATAATGAAAAATATTTGAAAAGGTGTTTGAAATACTTTCCAATGTATTTGTGCTTAAATACTTTTACAATTAAAAGTATTTGTATTTGAATCCCTCAAGAATATTTGTATTTAAATACATTTCAACTTAGACTCGAGATCTGTAACCAAGGTTCTGTCTTACTTCTAGGAGTCAGGCTCCAATGTAGCTCTCATGCACTCAATCAAGTATCGGCGAGATGTTGTATTTGCTCAAGCAGTAAGTGAATTACTTATACTCTGTAGTGTGTGCATTAGGGGTATAACATATGTCAGCATGTTGATAGATTGTAATAGTTGATGTGGCTGAAAATGTGCAACTGATAGTACACTGAACTGTCATGACACTTGATGTAACGACAGTGTGCAACTGATTGTACACTGAACTGTCATAACAGTTGATGTAACGACAGTGTGCAACTGATAGTATACTGAACCGTTATGACAGTTTATGTGGCGACAGTGTGCAACTGATTGTACACTGAACTGTCATGACAGTTTATGTGACAACATTGTGCAACTGATTGTACACTGAACTGTCATGACAGTTTATGTGATGACAGTGTGCAACTGATAGTACACTGAACTGTCATGACAGTTTATGTGACAACATTGTGCAACTGATTGTACACTGAACTGTCATGACAGTTTATGTGATGACAGTGTGCAACTGATTGTACACTGAACTGTCATGACAGTTTATGTGATGACAGTGTGCAACTGATAGTACACTGAACTGTCATGACAGTTTATGTGATGACAGTGTGCAACTGATAGTACACTGAACCGCTATGACAGTTTATGTGACAACAGTGTGCAACTGATTGTACACTGAACTGTCATGACAGTTTATGTGATGACAGTGTGCAACTGATAGTACACTGAACCGCTATGACAGTTTATGTGACAACAGTGTGCAACTGATTGTACACTGAACTGTCATGACAGTTTATGTGATGACAGTGTGCAACTGATAGTACACTGAACTGTCATGACAGTTTATGTGATGACAGTGTGCAACTGATAGTACACTGAACCGCTATGACAGTTTATGTGACAACAGTGTGCAACTGATTGTACACTGAACTGTCATGACAGTTTATGTGATGACAGTGTGCAACTGATAGTACACTGAACTGTCATGACAGTTTATGTGATGACAGTGTGCAACTGATAGTACACTGAACTGTCATGACAGTTTATGTGATGGCAGTGTGCAACTGATAGTACACTGAACTGTCATGACAGTTTATGTGACAACATTGTGCAACAGATTGTTCACTGAACTGTCATGACAGTTTATGTGATGACAGTGTGCAACTGATAGTACACTGAACTGTCATGACAGTTTATGTGATGACAGTGTGCAACTGATAGTACACTGAACTGTCATGACAGTTTATGTGATGACAGTGTGCAACTGATAGTACACTGAACTGTCATGACAGTTTATGTGACGACGATGTGCAACTGATAGTACACTGAACTGTCGTGACAGTTTCTGCAACGACAGTGTGCAACTGATAGTACACTGAACTGTCATGACAGTTTATGTGACAACATTGTGCAACTGATTGTTCACTGAACTGTCATGACAGTTTATGTGATGACAGTGTGCAACTGATAGTACACTGAACTGTCATGACAGTTTATGTGATGACAGTGTGCAACTAATTGTACATTGAACTGTCTTTAGAGTTTATGTGACGACAATGTGCAACTGATAGTACACTGAACTGTCGTGACAGTTTATGTGATGACAGTGTGCAACTGATAGTACACTGAACTGTCATGACAGTTTATGTGACAACATTGTGCAACAGATTGTTCACTGAACAGTCATGACAGTTTATGTGATGACAGTGTGCAACTGATAGTACACTGAACTGTCATGACAGTTTATGTGATGACAGTGTGCAACTGATAGTACACTGAACTGTCATGACAGTTTATGTGATGACAGTGTGCAACTGATAGTACACTGAACTGTCATGACAGTTTATGTGACGACGATGTGCAACTGATAGTACACTGAACTGTCGTGACAGTTTCTGCAACGACAGTGTGCAACTGATAGTACACTGAACTGTCATGACAGTTTATGTGACGACAGTGTGCAACTGATAGTACACTGAACTGTCATGACAGTTTATGTGATGACAGTGTGCAACTGATAGTACACTGAACTGTCATGACAGTTTATGTGATGACAGTGTGCAACTAATTGTACATTGAACTGTCTTTAGAGTTTATGTGACGACAATGTGCAACTGATAGTACACTGAACTGTCGTGACAGTTTATGTGATGATAGTGTGCAACTGATAGTACTCTGAACTGTCGTGACAGTTTATGTGACAACATTGTGCAACTGATTGTTCACTGAATTGTCATGACAGTTTATGTGATGACAGTGTGCAACTAATTGTACATTGAACTGTCTTTAGAGTTTATGTGACGACAATGTGCTACTGATAGTACACTGAACTGTCGTGACAGTTTATGTGATGACAGTGTGCAACTGATAGTACACTGAACTGTCATGACAGTTTATGTGACGACGATGTGCAACTGATAGTACACTGAACTGTCATGACAGTTTCTGCGACGACAGTGTGCAACTAATTGTACATTGAACTGTCTTTAGAGTTTATGTGATGACAGCGTGCAACTAATTGTACATTGAACTGTCTTTAGAGTTTATGTGATGACAATGTGCAACTGATAGTACACTGAACTGTCATGACAGTTTATGCGACGACAGTGTGCAACTGATTGTACACTGAACTGTCATGACAGTTTATGTGATGACAGTGTGCAACTGATAGTACACTGAACTGTCATGACAGTTTATGTGATGACAGTGTGCAACTAATTGTACATTGAACTGTCTTTAGAGTTTATGTGATGACAGTGTGCAACTAATTGTACATTGAACTGTCTTTAGAGTTTATGTGATGACAATGTGCAACTGATAGTACACTGAACTGTCATGACAGTTTATGTGACGACAGTGTGCAACTGATTGTACACTGAACTGTCATGACAGTTTATGTGATGACAGTGTGCAACTGATAGTACACTGAACTGTCATGACAGTTTATGTGACGACAATGTGCAACTGATTGTACACTGAACTTCAGCCTTATTTATTACTATCGTACTGATATGTATCAAGACAAGTGTCTTTATGACACAATTACCAAATAACATAATTTGTCTTTGTCTACATTGAGGGAGAGCCTGTTTACTGCAAATCATAAATGTAGCTTTTCCAATTGAATATTTGTTATCGCGACAAGTTCACCTATTACTGTAGAACATGTTGGTATTGTCAGCAAATAAGATGAACTTAACATTTTTGAAACATTATAGTAATTGTTATGTACAGATTAGACAGTTTTATACCTAAAACAGATCCTTGAGGGACATCACAAGAGTGGTAGTTACTTCAGTTGACCATCAGTAATGATGACAACTAGCACAGAATGATCTGCCTTATGCCTTATAGATTTACTTGAATGTGTTATGTCTAATTTAAGAACATATCGTTTTAAGGCCACATTTGTAGAATACTTGTAGTGTGTAACATAATGAATTTATTGTAAATATAATTATGGTTTATAAAATCATTTTAATATGTTAGTTTAGTATTAATTAGTAACTTATTGAACTATTTTCTTATTAATTTATTATTTTCTGTTATCTATTAATTTATTGCTGAAAAGTTTAGTTTATACATTATGATTTTTTAGAAGCTTTAATTATTTATCTTTTAATTTGTTGTTATATTTTAACATATTGTCTTTACTGTGTACGTTTAATTTATTCTGCAAAATTTATAAATTCATATTTTACCAATGATGTATTTTATGCGCCTGAGCGGAAGTATATTCTGGATATGCGGTGCTTTATACATAAAATTCTTATTATTTATTATCATTATTAACTACTTTCAGTTGACATGTGCAACTACAGCAGTGATGACAATTGCTTTCACTTTCAGTTGACATGTACAACTACAACAGTGATGACAATTGCTTTCACTTTCACTTGTCATGTGCTACTACAGCAGTGATGACAATTGCTTTCACTTTCAGTTGACATGTGCAACTACAGCAGTGATGACAATTGCTTTCACTTTCAGTTGACATGTGCAACTACAGCAGTGATGACAATTGCTTTCACTTTCAGTTGACATGTGCTACTACAGCGGTGATGACAATTGCTTTCACTTTCAGTTGACATGTGCTACTACAGCAGTGATGACAATTGCTTTCACTTTCAGTTGACATGTACAACTACAACAGTGATGACAATTGCTTTCACTTTCACTTGTCATGTGCAACTACAGCAGTGATGACAATTGCTTTCACTTTCAGTTGACATGTGCAACTACAGCAGTGATGACAATTGCTTTCACTTTCAGTTGACATGTGCATACTACAGCAGTGATGACAATTGCTTTCACTTTCAGTTGACATGTGCAACTACAGCGGTGATGACAATTGCTTTCACTTTCAGTTGACATGTGACTTTTATTTTAACAGGCACAGATGATGACAATTGCTTTCACTTTCAGTTGACATGTGCAACTACAGCGGTGATGACAATTGCTTTCACTTTCAGTTGACATGTGCAACTACAGCGGTGATGACCAAGTTGCGACGCAGTATGACGGACGAAGTCTTCCTGCGACAACTTTTCCAGATCGGAGTGCTCCTGGAGTTTGAAAGCCTTGTCAGTTGCTATGGTGATGAGATGGGGATGCTGGAGGATATGGAGGTGGGCGTGACTGACCTGTCACATGTCGTCTTCAAGGTCACGCAGGCATCAAAACCAGATGATGTCATGCCTGTAGTAACAGGAAGCAGGTGGGGATCAGCCATTATTTCATCTGTTAGACTGATCTAAATTGTTCCTTTGGTGTTTAGTTATATCAATATATCCAATTGTGACGTCATAAGAGATAAATTTTTCAATATTTCCAATTGTGACATCATAAGAAATAAAATGTTTTATATTTCTAATTGTGACATCATAAGAAATAATTTTTTCAATATTTCCAATTGTGACGTAATAAGAAATACATTATAGAAATACTAATGCAGAAAGTGATTAACAGTTTATAACAAACACAATGTTGTATGGCTGACATTTGGCTTTGACAGCTTCTCAGACTAACACCGGCTGCTGTCACAAAGTTTACTTTATATGTAAATATTAACGCTAATGGGGTCATTCATAATTGTCCACATTTTTGGAAGTATACAAGAATCCTTTTTCTTCAAATCCCTCCCCAAAGAACATTGTTGGTTGTTGTTACTGATACCACAAACAATAGCAAGTAGGCGACAACAGTTTTTTAAGCGAACCTCACCTCCAACCCCCAGCATACGGTTTGTGTTTCTGGTTATGTTGACAATTATGAATAACCCCTAAGTTAAAGGGATACTCCAGTCAGTGAGAGGTTTACAGTATTAACTTGCATATGTATACTATATTGGTTGTGCCTAGTAACTGTGCACAAAGATCGTTAATAAACAATTAGTTATAGTTTAATGGTATCCAAAACATGCTATCTTAGATTCAGGGCGCTGCCATCTTGAGACTTATGCGCCATTGATGTAAGCCAAATCGTTTACGTCACTGGCGCATTGTTGAAAAAGGCAAGGATTGGCGGAATCTTCGCTAATAATTGTGATTGTGACGTAAGCAATCCGCGACATACTGGATACATCAAATACCATTGGACAGACATAGGATGTTTGAACGTGAAGCGCCAGTGACGTAAGCGGTTTACGTCACTGGCGCATAAGTCTCAAGATGGCAGCGCCCTGAATCCAACATGGAGTGTTTCTGATATAATTAATTGTTTCTTAACGATCTTTGTGCACAATTACTATGTACAACCAATATATTATACAGATGTACGTAAATGGTGTGAAAATCTCTGATTGGAGTATCCCTAACGTAAATATTTAGCTGCTGTCATTCACTTGAACTGATATGACCCTGTCTTGCTCTGTCAGCATGCTAAAGGACGGGATCTACCCGGATCATGAAAGGTGCATCTCTTATTGTTCTTACCTGTCTTACCTCTCTGGGTGCTGTAACTTCGCATGAGACAGTTTATATACTGCATGGTAGACCAAGTTGTTTGGTTCTAGAGATTTCACGTAGCCTGATTCATTTGGTTGACTGTTGTGGCT
Organism: Ridgeia piscesae; assembly: GCA_025642075.2. NCBI lineage: Eukaryota > Metazoa > Annelida > Polychaeta > Sabellida > Siboglinidae > Ridgeia > Ridgeia piscesae. The sequence continues at coordinate 401,014 of JAODUO010000251.1, read as the reverse complement.
TTAAACTAACCGTTATGTTCTTGTTGTAGTACTAAAAGAATACATTGTAGTCTCTTGTAAAGCCCCATTTCCCTGGCTAGAAACTAGAAACTGTGACTAGAAATTTAATCTGATCACACACCTTGAGTTAGTATAATATACAAACATGAGTGTATTTTGAGAACTACCCACCAGAGGCGCCACTGTAGTTTACATCATTGCAATGTTGTTTGTGTATGTCTTTGGCTGACTCAGTTTATTATGTTAAAAGGCAAAACTATCTTTTTTGTATGTGTAAGTGTTTTATGCTTTTTTCCATGAAAATGTATGTGAACCAAAATATACACAAATTTGCTGAATTGTTAAAGTAACTACTGAATATTACTTTGGCAGGTAGAATCAATTTTAATTAAACAACTCCAATTTGTTTTAGTCAGTTGCAATAACTTAATTGTGCTGGTTAATGGGATTTCTTAATCTTTATACATGTCTAATTATGTAAAGTAAATTTAGTATTGTGTTTAACTTATTTGTTTTATAAAATTTATCTATTTATTTAACTTATTTTAAAATGTATTTAACCTAGTTATTTAACTTAATTATTTATCTCACGTTTATCTATGTATTTATTTATATCATATTGTTAGCGCCTTTGAGCAGGTTTTTAACCCGAATACATGGAACTTTATGGATGTTTCCGAAATAAATAAAAATATATAAACATTTACCTGTGGTTTATGGTCATGTGCATGCCATTGTTTATAGTTCATGTGCATGCTATGGGTTATTGTCTATGTGCATGCTATGATTAAAACAATGTCAGTATTAGCGGGAATATGGGCAGAAATGTAACCAAGACACATTCTGTTAGACATGACAACCTTTGAAACAAAGCAATACTTACTAGGTATAAGACATGTTGACCTTTGAGACAAAACAATACTGACTCTGTACAAGACATGTCAACTTTGAAACAAAGCAATACTTACTACATACAAGACATGTTGACCTTTGAGACAAAGCAATACTTACTGTGTACAAGACATGTCGACCTTTGAAACAAAGCAATACTTACTGTGTACAAGACATGTCGACCTTTGAAACAAAGCAATACTTACTGTGTACAAGACATGTCGACCTTTGAAACAAAGCAATACTTACTGTGTACAAGATATGTCGACCTTTGAAACAAAGCAATACTTACTGTGAACAAGACATGTTGACCTTTGAGACAAAGCAATTCTTACTGTGTACAAGACATGTCGACCTTTGAGACAAAGCAATACTTACTGTGTTTAAGACATGTTGACCTTTGAAACAAAGCAATACTTACTGTGTACAAGACATGTCGACCTTTGAGACAAAGCAATACTTACTGTGTTTAAGACATGTCGACCTTTGAAACAAAGCAATACTTACTGTGTACAAGATATGTCGACCTTTGAAACAAAGCAATACTTACTGTGTACAAGACATGTTGACCTTTGAGACAAAGCAATACTTACTGTGTACAAGACATGTCGACCTTTGAGACAAAGCAATACTTACTGTGTTCAAGACATGTTGACGTTTGAGACAGAACAAGACATTCTCAGTTGAAGACAAGTACTGTACAATCTGTACAAGATGGGTTTTAGCAGTCTTTAAAGTACCTTCCTTTGTTACTGTGATCACCAACGAATGTTTTAGCTGCTGATTCACCAGATGTTCATAATGTTCTATAGGTATTGTGTCACATATTCTGGGAGTGGTTTGTGTACAGTAGCACGTAACATCCAAGCAGTAAGGTTTGATGTGCATCCGGTGGTATTATTTAGCTTGCACTGACATGTAATGTGCAGTCAGTTAAATGTGACTAACATCCGGTTACATGCAATGTGTATCCAGTAATATAACATCAGGCCAGTAATGTTTAATATGTTGCATGTGTTGTTACAAGTGTAATGTGTTACATGGGTAGTTATCCATATAATGTGTTACGTAAATGGTTACATATTTACCATGTTGCATGAGTGGTTACATATGGAACATGTTGTCTGAGCGTGGACATGGGTAACTTGTTACAGTAATAGTTATGTGTGTAACATATTACAGACATGGTTACATGCGTAACATGTTATGGAGTGTTTACATTATAACAAGTTACAGGAATGGTTACATTGTAGCATGTTACAGCAGTTGTTACATTGTAACAGGTTACTGGAGTGATTACATTGTAACATGTTACTGGAGTTGTTAAATGTTACACATGTTACAGGAGTGGTTACATTGCAACATGTTAATGGAGTTGTTACATTTGTAACATGTTACAGGAGTGATTACATTGTAACATGTTACATGAGTGGTTATATTGTAACATGTTACAGGAGTGGTTACATTGTGCATCTGCCAGTGCCTGAGCACATGTTCCTGCTGTTGCCGCGAGAGCTACAACAAGGTCACGCCATCAAGGTCATTCCAGTCATCTTCTCCATTGGCATCAACGAACAGGCAACGATTGCGGAGAGGTGAGCGTCAGACACTTGTGTATCATCTTATGTCACCAATTTAGTTGCAGCTTCTCAGACTTGCTTGGTACATTTGGTGACTACGGTAAATCTGCTGCTTCCTGGACAGGTGACAGCACCAATATGTAGAATTAGAGAAGATATGCCAAGATGTCATTCACCAGGTGGCACTGTTTGTTGTAGATTTAGATACATGTCATTCACCAAATTGTACTGTTTGTTGTATATTTTGGGGAATTTTATTTGGGTCATTCACCAAATAGTACTGTTTGTTGTATATTTGGATATGTCATTCACCAGGTGGCACTGTTTGTTATTCATTTTGGATATGACATTCACCAGGTTTGTTGGAGATTTGGGGATATGTCATTGGCACTGTTTGTTGTGGATTTGGGGACATGTCATTCACCAGGTGGCACTGTTTGTTGTATATTTGGATATGTCATTCACCAGGTGGCACTGTTTGTTGTGGATTTGGGGATATGTCATTCACCAGGTGGCACTGTTTGTTGTAGATTTTGGGACATGTCATTCACCAGGTGGCACTGTTTGTTGTAGATTTGGGGACATGTCATTCACCAAGTAGTACTGTTTGTTGTATATTTGGATGTCATTCACCAGGTGGCATTGTTTGTTGTGGATTTGGGGATATGTCATTCACCAGGTGGCACTGTTTGTTGTAGATTTGAGGATATGTCATTCACCAGGTGGCACTGTTTGTTGTAGATTTGGGATATTTCTTTCACCAGGTGGCACTGTTTGTTGTAGATTTGGGGACATGTCATTCACCAGGTGGCACTGTTTGTTGTAGATTTGGAGACATGTCCGTGCAGGAGGCTGTCAACATTGATAGTTATAAGCGGCTTTATGCATACTATGAGAAATTTGTTGAAATCATTGGCGAGCCAGGTAAGAGTAGGTTTCTTTGTTTTTATTGTCATCCAGTGTATTGTGTGAAATTTTGAGAATTTAATGTCAGAGATCATCTTTACCGTTTTATGCATGTTATAAAATGTGCCAGGTTAACATAACTATCCAAACAAAACTTCTAGTAAATGTAAAATTAAGACTATTTCATGTGGCTGGTTGTTACCGAAGGGTGACAAGGGTTAGAGCAATGTGATGTGACATGTCGTGACATGACGTGATGGGTGATTACAGAGGGGGACAAGACGTCTGCGATGTCGCTGGAACAACTCATTCGACATCTCCACATCAACGTCATGTCAAAGAAGAACAAGAATGTTGAGGTCCTGCATCTCGCAGCTGAGGTGGGTCTCGCATATCCTGGCCTAATGTCACATGACCCAGCGTACAATGGGTAGCACATGACCCAGCATGATTACTGCAAAGTGGTCGACTTGAGAGTTAGAATTTTTCTGAACATACTAATATTTGTACAGTGCAAATCGATATATCAAAGTTACTGCATAAATTTTTTTTTTTAAATATTATATTAATATGTTTTGCCCAAATTATCCATTACAAATGTTGTTTACTGTAATGTATGGGCTACCACAAGGTCAGATATAGTCTTATTAACATCAGTAAATTACTTCTCGTGTAAGCTCAATAACACTAGGTCAAGGTTAAAATCTCAACAATAACACCAGAACCATGCATGAGATCAACAACACCAACACACTAGGTCAAATGTAGGGTCAGTTACAACAACACTGGCAACAACAACACCTATTACAAAATGTCTAATTAGCGGTCTGTTTTCGACACACTTTCCTCAGGTGTGTCGTGCGTTGAACGGAGTGCGCTTGACGAGTTGCAAGAGTGGCAAGGATCGGACGGCGATGAGCGTCACGCTGGAGCAAGTGCAACTACTGCAGCGAGAACACGACCTCGCCTCGCACGTCTTCATGCACGCCCTCGCGTGTATGCGCAGGTGGGAACATACAGCACAGTAGTAACGCTACTGCAATGGCTCATTCTCAAATAACCCCAGGTGGTAGACCTTGCATGGGTTTACTGTCATGGTATTTTGTCAAGTCCATCCCAAATGTTACACACGCTGTTCATGTGTAGTTGTGTAACACTGTCATTCTGCTTCGTAATGTGTGTAATAATGTAACTTTACAATGTATTGCAGTGTAATAATGCCATTATATGTTGTATTGCGGTGTAATAATGCCACTCTATGTTGTATTGTGATGTAATAATGCCATTCATCAAATTGTCTTGTAATAATGCAACTATACATTGTATTGCAGTGTAATAGTGCCATTCTACATTGTATTGTCGTGTAACAACCCCACTACTTAAATTAAAGGCCGATGGTGTAGGAAATGGTATGATTAACTGAATAGAAAAATGGCTTATTGATAGAAGACAAAGAGTTGATGGGGACATTTCAAACTAGAAATCGATTTTGAGTGGAGTACCGCATGGATCAGTATTGGGACCTATTTTATTCTTAAATATATCAATGATTTGGATGATGACATAACAAGCAAGGTGTTGAAGTTTGCGGACGACATAAAAGTGTTTAGGAAAACTAAAACTAAAACTGATGCAGATAGACAGCATTTACAAGATGATCTTATAAGTTGACAGAATGGTCTAAGAAGTGGCAAATGATGTTTAATTTTGGAAAGTGTAAGTGCCTCCACTCAGGACATGGGAATGAAGATGCACAATATACAATGGGTGATACTGTACTAAATACTACCTTAAAGGAAAAGGACTTAGGGTTAACTATTAGTGCTGACATGAAGGTATCAGAGCAGTGTGGAATTGCAGCAGCAAAGGGAAACCAAATTCTTGGATTAATTAGGCGAAATATAGTGTACAAAGAAAAAGAACTAATAATACCACTGTATAAAACAATAGTTAGGCCTCACTTAGAATATTGTATACAATCATGGAGGCCATATCGCAAGAAGGACATTGATATGCTAGAAAGAGTACAAAGGAGAGCAACCAAAATGATATCAAAACTCAGGAATATTAGTTATGAAATGCGTCTAAAAGAATGTGGTTTAACAACACTAGAAACCAGAAGATTGAGAGAATCAGATTGAGGTGTTTAAAATATTGAATGGATATGAAAATATTGACAGAAATATTTTTTTCACAGTCAAGGAAGAGAGAAGGACTAGAGGACATGGAGTTACATTAGCAAAGAAGCAGGGTAGACTAGATATTATAACATTTTCACAAAGAACAGTAAACGAATGGAACAGATTATTAGCTGATTGTGTAGGTGCTAGTAGTGTTAATATATTTTAAAATAAAATCGACATATACCTAAGACGGGCTAAGACATACTTAGATAGATCGGTTGGACTCTTGATAAGCCAAAGGGCTTCCTAGTCCACCTGCCACCTAGAGTTGAGTCTCTAGGTGGCAATCTTGTTAAATCTTGGTAAATCACTCTACCTTGTATTGTGGTGTAATAATGCCACTCAATGTTGTATTGCAATGTAACATTTGAAGTAGTGATTAATCCCACTGAAGTCTGGCAGAACTACGTCATTTTCTGTTCATCTGTCGATATGACTGTGTGATAAGATATACAAAGCATACCTTATTGAAATCAATGAAAGTGTCATCACACATTACCAAGTGTCGTGAACTAGACTATCGTATCGTTCCAGTTCTGTGGTTGCAACGTTCATGTAGTTTAAATGTATGTACCAATTTTTTTCAAACAGTTTTGTTACAAGTCAGCCATGATGATATCACATGACGTGAAGCATGCTGTGATTGGTTGTTGCAGCGAGGGCGTGAGACGAGAGAACGCTCAGAAGAACACGGGATCCCGCAAGTATGCGTTCAACAGTCTGCAACTGCTGTCCATGCCGCGACTCTACCGGCCCCCCAACGGCACCTACGGCAACGTCCAGTCGTAGTGACCCATAGCGACATACCTTGACTACAGCGTCCAGTAATAGTGACACTGATGGCATAGTTCTGTCATCGTGACACTATCCGCAACGTCCAAGCATAGTGACACTGACGGCAACGTCAATACCAACGTTTCTAGTTACTGTGAAATGAAAACTCTTAATTTGTATTGTTGTTGCAAGTTGCACCTTCTACAATGCATATCATCTCTGATGTGCTTCAAACACTGTAGTGTGGTAGGATGTGATAATGACACATCGTAGTCGAGTAAATCTCACTGTCGGTGGCTGCTATTCATAGGACTGCGTGCCGTATACCAGTATACTATTGAACAAGAATTTGTATACAGTTTTGAAACCGGAAAAAACGTTTCCAATACGGCATCTTACATCGCCAATGGACAGTACAATTTGGTCTTTCTAGTCTTCCAAATCCACGTAAACTTCATAAACAAATTGAACGAAAAGATGGCATTCAACACACCCTCGCCGTTTCTTCCGTTCGAAATGCGCATGTCCAGAAGAGCAGGTGATACAAGTCGATCTATGATGTTGTCCCACCAAGCCACAGTGTGGCGCCACTGGTACATAACCATACATTTCCTGCACATGCGGAATGCTTCTAGAAAACACCTTATGAAACATAGGTTATATATCGTGTACTGTATAAAGAGAGGTAAACGGTACCGAGCTGTACAGCCCAGCAGTGAAATGACGTGGGTGCCCTGTTGTGTGTATGTAATGCCTTGCCTGGCAAATTACGTGTTAATTAGTCTCCTAATGGCTGTAGGCAGACGATCGAATAGCAAATTACAGTAATTATTAATGAATGTGATCGTAGATTGAATGTAGTAATCAATGACGTGTTGCACGTTTCATGTTGAAATGTCGTAATGCTTTTTTTTAAATATTGGTAATGTATATAGTAGTCATTGTATCTTATCTTTGCGAGATTATTTATTGCATGTGGCTGTTGCTGGATCAGACAGCCTCATTCTCGTGTAGCGCCGTCGCACTGGGCGCAATAAGTGGCGCACCGCCTGGAGCACCCACAAACAAGCGCCGAATTTAAGCGTCGTTTTAAACTCCGCAGTTGTATATTGATTAATAATTTATGCAGGTGTATCTTTGCGTGGCAGGATATGTAATAGTAGGTAGTTGTCCACTGCATTTGATTTTAACATGTAGCTCCTTTTAAACGTCGGGCCGTCAAACGTTGACATTACGGGTAAAAGTGGCTTGTTCATTGGCGTTTTTTAGTTCATGGTTTTATCATCTTTTAGTAACCACTTTAAGCTACCGACGTTGTGATAGTTTTTCTGAAAATAACGATATCCGGACAAAGTAATCAATTAGTTTCGATTGTAACTATTCAACATTTTGGGGAACGTCAAAAGCAGTTGCATTTTAAACGCTTTCTATTTGAATCTGACAAGAGTTTCGCGCTTTTATTACACTGACTGCGCATATTATTACAATACTAGCATTAGGCAGCCTCACGTTGTTTTCGGATTACTTATTTATACAGAGGTTGACCCTCTATAGATTTTGTGAACTGGTGACAGTCTATTATGTAGCTGTGTGTCATATGTCACTCACTGGTGACTGTTTGTTCTCTAGCTGTATGTCATATGTCACAGGTGACAGTCTGTTCTCTAGCTGTATGTCATATGTCACATGTGACAGTCTGTTCTCTAGCTGTATGTCATATGTCACAGGTGACAGTCTGCTCTCTAGCTGTATGTCATATGTCACAGTTGACAATCTGTTCTCTAGCTGTATGTCATATGTCACAGGTGACAGTCTGTTCTCTAGCTATATGTCATATGTCACACGTGACAGTCTGTTCTCTAGCTGTATGTCATATGTCACAGGTGACAGTCTGTTCTCTAGCTGTATGTCATATGTCACAGGTGACAGTCTGTTCTCTAGCTGTATGTCATATGTCACACGTGACAGTCTGTTCTCTAGCTGTATGTCATATGTCACATGTGACAGTCTGTTCTCTAGCTGTATGTCATATGTCACACGTGACAGTCTGTTCTCTAGCTGTATGTCATATGTCACAGGTGACAGTCTGTTCTCTAGCTGTATGTCATATGTCACACGTGACAGTCTGTTCTCTAGCTGTATGTCATATGTCACAGGTGACAGTCTGTTCTCTAGCTGTATGTCATATGTCACAGGTGACAGTCTGTTCTCTAACTGTATGTCATGTCACACGTGACAGTCTGTTCTCTAGCTGTATGTCATATGTCACAGGTGACAGTCTGCTCTCTAGCTGTATGTCATATGCCACAGGTGACAATCTGTTCTCTAGCTGTATGTCATATGTCACAGGTGACAGTCTGTTATGTAGCTGTGTGTCATATGTCACTCACAGGTGACAGTCTGTTCTCTAGCTGTATGTCATATGCCACAGGTGACAATCTGTTCTCTAGCTGTATGTCATATGTCACAGGTGACAGTCTGTTCTGTAGCTGTTGTCATATGTCACTCACAGGTGACAGTCTGTTCTGTAGCTGTGTGTCATATGTCACTCACAGGTGACAGTCTGTTCTCTAGCTGTATGTACGCAAGTTTTTATAATAATAAATCATATATCATAAATGGCGTGTTGTATATTTGTCCATGTTTAGTTATGTTGTGGCCACTCTACAAACGTCCACCTTTCCAACCAGACAGTGTGTGTGCGTGCGTGCGTGTGTGTGGTGTGCGGGCGGGTGTGCGTGCGGGCGGGTTTACATGTACGCGGCCGTACATGTGACTCTGTTTCTATCCATCCCTGCCTGCCTCCCTTTCTCCCTCCCTCCCCCTCCATCTTTTCTCTCTCCCCACTGCCAATATGAATGCCTGTCGCACTGTATGTCCATATTTCTGTATGTCTGACTGTCCGTCCGTCCGTCTTTCGGTCAATCTGTCGCACTACCTGTCTGTCCATCTCTATGTCTTCTGTATTGTTTTAATGTAAACCTATCATATACTAACAGAGAGGCGTCTTTGTCAAGCTGAAATGGGCGTCATTCGGCCAGCGATATTAACAGAAACAAGACATGATTTGTCTTTCTTTCAGTTGTGCCCTCCACTGAAACACACATGTGAAGCCTAACCTTAGAACGGACCATGTGTCGTGGTCTAGATGACACCGTGTGTCAGTGGTGTATTGCCTCGTAATCTTCATGTAATGTTGACATAGCATTGCGTCGACAGGAGGGTGAACAAACACTGCCTTTGAGTGGAGGTTCCACGTTTATTTGTTTCACACGTGTTTATTGCAACATGTTCTCTTAGGTTCAGTTCCATTCCTTGGGGTACTTTGGGATTGTTCTGATCGCACGATCCTCTCGGTCGTTCCCCAGAGATACTTTAGTATTGTTCTGATCGCACGATCCTCTCGGTCGCCCTCCCCGAGATACCTTAGTATTGTTCTGATCGCACGATTGTCTCGGTCGCCCTCCCCGAGATACCTTAGTATTGTTCTGATCGCACGATTGTCTCGGTCGCCCTCCCCGAGATACCTTAGTATTGTTCTGATCGCACGATTGTCTCGGTCACCTTTCCCAGAGATTCCTTAGTATTGTTGTGATCGCACGATCCTCTCGGTCGCCCTCCCCGAGATACCTTAGTATTGTTCTGATCGCACGATTGTCTCGGTCGCCCTCCCCGAGATACCTTAGTATTGTTCTGATCGCACGATTGTCTCGGTCACCTTTCCCAGAGATACCTTAGTATTATTGTGATCGCACGATCCTCTCGGTCGCCCTCCCCGAGATACCTTAGTATTGTTCTGATCGCACGATTGTCTCGGTCGCCCTCCCCGAGATACCTTAGTATTGTTCTGATCGCACGATCCTCTCGGTCGCCCTCCCCGAGATACCTTAGTATTGTTCTGATCGCACGATTGTCTCGGTCGCCCTCCCCGAGATACCTTAGTATTGTTCTGATCGCACGATCGTCTCGGTCGCCCTCCCCGAGATACCTTAGTATTGTTCTGATCGCACGATTGTCTCGGTCGCCCTCCCCGAGATACCTTTGTATTGTTCTGATCGCACGATCCTCTCGGTCGCCCTCCCCGAGATACCTTAGTATTGTTCTGATCGCACGATTGTCTCGGTCGCCCTCCCCGAGATACCTTTGTATTGTTCTGATCGCACGATCCTCTCGGTCGCCCTCCCCGAGATACCTTAGTATTGTTCTGATCGCACGATTGTCTCGGTCGCCCTCCCCGAGATACCTTTGTATTGTTCTGATCGCACGATTGTCTCGGTCGCCCTCCCCGAGATACCTTAGTATTGTTCTGATCGCACGATTGTCTCGGTCGCCCTCCCCGAGATACCTTAGTATTGTTCTGATCGCACGATTGTCTCGGTCGCCCTCCCCGAGATACCTTAGTATTGTTCTGATCGCACGATCCTCTCGGTCGCCCTCCCCGAGATACCTTAGTATTGTTCTGATCGCACGATTGTCTCGGTCGCCCTCCCCGAGATACCTTAGTATTGTTCTGATCGCACGATCCTCTCGGTCGCCCTCCCCGAGATACATTAGTATTGTTCTGATCGCACGATCCTCTCGGTCGCCCTCCCCGAGATACATTAGTATTGTTCTGATCGCACGATCCTCTCGGTCGCCCTCCCCGAGATACATTAGTATTGTTCTGATCGCACGATCCTCTCGGTCGCCCTCCCCGAGATACCTTAGTATTGTTCTGATCGCACGATTGTTTCGGTCGCCCTCCCCGAGATACCTTAGTATTGTTCTGATCGCACGATCCTCTCGGTCGCCCTCCCCGAGATACCTTAGTATTGTTCTGATCGCACGATTGTCTCGGTCGCCCTCCCCGAGATACCTTAGTATTGTTCTGATCGCACGATTGTCTCGGTCGCCCTCCCCGAGATACCTTAGTATTGTTCTGATCGCACGATCCTCTCGGTCGCCCTCCCCGAGATACCTTAGTATTGTTCTGATCGCACGATTGTCTCGGTCGCCCTCCCCGAGATACCTTAGTATTGTTCTGATCGCACGATCCTCTCGGTCGCCCTCCCCGAGATACATTAGTATTGTTCTGATCGCACGATTGTTTCGGTCGCCCTCCCCGAGATACCTTAGTATTGTTCTGATCGCACGATCCTCTCGGTCGCCCTCCCCGAGATACCTTAGTATTGTTCTGATCGCACGATTGTCTCGGTCGCCCTCCCCGAGATACCTTAGTATTGTTCTGATCGCACGATTGTCTCGGTCGCCCTCCCCGAGATACCTTAGTATTGTTCTGATCGCACGATCCTCTCGGTCGCCCTCCCCGAGATACCTTAGTATTGTTCTGATCGCACGATTGTTTCGGTCGCCCTCCCCGAGATACCTTAGTATTGTTCTGATCGCACGATCCTCTCGTTCATCTTCCCCCAAGATATCTTAAAATTGTTCTGATCGCGCGATCCTTCCGGATCTTCTACGAAATCTAATCTTACAAGAATGTGATTTCTGGGTGAAGTATTTATAATTAGTGGAGCGTCATAATTCTATGTTATTTCCTCAGTTGGAACGTGTATTTCCGTTCTATGGATGGACAACAAAGATATTATTATTATTATTATTATTATTATCATGACGGTTTTTAAATGATCTAGCTTGATTGACTTATTCAGGTAAACTATTCCATGGTTCAACTAAACTAATCTAAGCGGGACTGCAGTTTTTGTTATGTATAATTTTGCTCTTTGGTTGAATATTTTCAGAGAGTATCGTCTGTTAACGGATTGTAATGCCATTAACTTTAATCAGGTTTCTCCCTAATCTACGATATTAATACTAATGTGTTATATTGAACGTGTCGTAGTGCCGTTAGTCACTGTTCAACTTGATATAAAGTGAATGCACATGTTATTACATTTTTGCCTTGCAATTTGATAAAGTGCAACTGTTGCGTTACTGACGCGCCCAGCACTATAGCAAATATCGGCATAGCACTATTTAAAACTTAAAAACCAGAAACAAGTTTATTTTAAAACAAGGAGTGCACGTTCGACTTTGCGAACCAAAATAACAACATTAATACGATCTGTAGAGCTTGTCTAATGGTGATACTCTAAGTTTCATAATACCAACGACGTGTGTACGTAATGCTACCGTTAGGTTTTATACGCCTGTACGTTCGTGTTTGCTGAGTACACAGTAGACAAACAGTTATACACGCACGCACACAAACACAAACACAAACACAAACACGCAACACAACACACATACACACACAACACAAACACAAACACCACACACACACAACACACACACACACACACACACAAACACAACAAACACAAACACAAACACACAACACACACACACACACACACACACACACACACAAACACACAACACACACACAACACAACACACACACAAACACACACACCACACAAACACACAAAAACAACGAATATGTCACATACAACGTGTAACGTGTCAATCACACGTTATAATCGTGAATCTTGCTTCACTTCAATAACTTAACAGAGCAGCCCGGAACATTGCAAGAGTAAATAGTTACTACCTTACTTAGCTCACTTACTTACTGACGTGATTTACCTAACGTCGCGACACGATCAACTGTTTCCACTGTCCTCCGTCTGTCGTTGTCTGAGTCACCTCTGGACTCGGTGGCACCTGTCCACGAGACCTCCAGTGTACTTGCCAGCGATACCAACAACAAGGGGACGTCTCAGAAATGCCCACAAATAGTGAGAGGTATCTTCTGGAGCTACGTCACATCTCCGCTGGCAGACGTCCGCTAATTATTACGGTCAATTACACGAATATTCGAGTTTGAACTCTCGCACCCACGATCGGCTCCACCTATTGTAGTTGTCAACCGGGTTGATAGCCGCGCCTGCCTCGCCCCTGCGTGAGGGTGATGACGTCATCTCAACCCTCCGTGAGGATGATGACGTCATCTCACCCCTACGTGAGGGTGATGACGTCATCTCACCCCTACGTGAGGGCGATGACGTCATCGGCGCCGCTTTGAGGCCGTCGAGAAGGTCCATCGCGCGCTCGAAGCGGTAGCTGAGACGCAGCTGCTTCTGCTTCGGAATCGTCGGCGTCTGGGGAGTTTTGGGGTCAGAACCCGACGACTGACGGGCCGGGCGACGTGGAGACGACTCGTGGTTCTGCTTGACGTCAATTCTGCGCTCGATGTCGTGTGTCGCGATCCTAGGTACGGGTCTCTCCGTTGATGACGTCACACCGCTGGGAACCGATGACGTCACCTCGTCACGAGGGGGTTCGGCGTCCGTCAGGTGCAGACAGACGACGTGTTTCTGTGGGGTTCTCACCCTCAGTAACCCCGCCTCGTCCATCTGCCGACCGCTGGTCAGTTTCTCACGCAGAATGTCCTCGTAGCCTTTAAGCATCGCGTACTGCGCCTCCGGCGACAGCGTCGCGCAGAAACGAGGCTTCGCCGGAAGTTCGATCGGCTCGTCGACTGCGTCTTCCGGTTTGCAGGATGACGTCGATGTGCTCCGGGTGGGTGAGGGGCTGGCAGTCGCCGCCAGGCGGCGGTACCGGAAGGAAGCGAGACGGACGACGGACGCGAAGCTGTAGCTAGGCCGTCTCTCCTCGCGTCTGTTGTACAATATAATACAACATAATACAATACAACATAACACAACATAGCACAATACAATATAAAATACAATAAAATAACATATCATAAAAAACAATACAATAAATACAATATAACAACATAAAAATGTATTGTCCGGGAACGGAAATTAGTTTGCAGCGTTCATAAAATATTAAATATTTACAGAAATAAAGTATTACTAAGTGTTAATCTTGATTACAATTCCGAATATTTATTATAATTATAATTGTCAAAAAAATACAGAATACACACACAAAACACACACACACACACACACACACACACACACACACACACACACACACACACACACACACACACACACACACACACACACACACACACACACACACACACACACACACACACACACACACACACACACACACACACACACACACACACACACACACACACACACACACACACACACACACACACACACACACACACACACACACACACACACACACACACACACACACATGTGGTGATATGGTTTTATTTTATTAACATAAATAGGTGAAGAGATCGACATCGTTTTAAAGAAAGTGATGCTTTTGCACCAAGGGACCATTTCAGCGATGTTGTTAAGAACTCTTTAACCCGATTTTGCTCTTTAATATCAAGTTTTATCCTTAAAAGTGATCTTGAATACTTGAAACCTGTCAACACCGTGACGCTCCATCAGAACGTTGTCACTGGTGTGTCATGGAATTAGCGTCCTCAGTAATACAGCAATGGATATTTGCTAGTCTAGTCGGAAGAAGGGGGTACCGTACACCCCCCGGAAATATACTTTTAATTGGTATCACTAGATCGAAAGAAATACGTAGAAAACGGTTTGCTATGTCAACAAGTCAGCAAAATGCCCACGTATCATTTTAATGCAAATTAGTGCCGCCATTATTGAAAAATCTAATTTTCACTATTGCAGATAACTGACAAAGTAAGATGTATAGACCTATGTTATGAGGGTCAGCGACTATAATAAAACTATTGTTGACATGATCACATGTGTCTATGACAGCTTTATATGCAAATTAGTGCCGCCATTATTGAGAAATAAATTTTTCATGTTTTCTCGACCAATATTGCACGTAACTGCACAAATAAGGTCTCTAGACCCATGTTTTCAGGGTCAACGATCATTAAATGACCATTCTTGAAATGAACTGCGCGTGGCCCTGGCATGCTTAAAATGTCCAAACCAAAAACCCCAAAACCCCCCCAAAAACCCAAGAAAACCCAAAAACCCACCCAAAAACCAAAAAACCCAAAAACCCCCAAACCCAAAAAAAACCCAAAAAAAAAAACCCCAAACCCAAAAACCCAAAACAAAAAAAACCCCAAAAACCCAAAAAAAAACCCAAAAACCAACACATGTGGTAATGGTTTTATTTTATTCAAAAATATAAAGTCACATCTTTTGAAAGTATTTTTTGCAAAGGGGAAATTTTGGGATTTTTAAAATTTTTCCCCATTTTTTTTTTAATGTAATTTTATTTAACATGACCGTCCAAAATTTAAAAACCCAGGACCCCATAAATTTTCCCGGGTGTCGAAAACCCCCCTCGTAAACAGCAATATTTTGCTTTTTGGGGAAAAGGGGCCCCCCCCGGAAAAACTTTTTTTGGACCGTAAAAGTGTAAAAAAGGTTTCAGTCCAAGTCAAAAAGTACTATTTTTTAAGCAAATTGGGATTTTAAAAATCTAATTTTCCTTTGCAAAATCCCAAAAAAGATTTTTTTTATGAAACCAAAATAAAACTTTGTTGTGTAATGTGTTTGGGGTTTTTTTTTTTTGGGTTTTTGGTTTTTTTGGGTTTGTTTGGGGAAATGAATTTAAATAATGGGTGGGGTGTTGAAAATTTGTGGTTCCAAAATGTGTTTTGGGGGTTTGTTTTGGTGGGGGGGGAACTTTTCCCCCTTGAAAAAATTAAATATGGAATTGAACAAGAAACCCCCTCACTATGGGGAAATAAATTTTAAACGGGGACTATTTTTTTTTTCATTTTTATTTGATTGTTTTTATTGAAAGGTTTGTTGTTTTTATGTAAATAATATGAAAATTTATGTGGTTTTTTTTGAAATGATTAAATTGTCCAAAAAAAAGCTAGTCGTGCGGGGGGGTCCCCTTTGGGGGGACCCCGGCGCGGTGCCGCCCACCACCGGAAACACCGATTTTTTCCCCAAGGAAAAAGCCGCCACCCAACCACCTCGGAAAAACTCCCCGAGCCCCCCCGGGGGGGCCCCTGTTAAGGCCCGGGCCCCTCTCCTAATTTCCCAAATTTCCCCTTTTGGGGGTACAAGTTTAAGAGGGGCAAGAACATTTCTTTTTCTCCTGACGCCACCCTCTAAAAAAATTAAGGGTTCGCGGGTTGAGCTTTACGGGGACCCGACGGGAAAACCAACGACTTGAGCCGGAAATGACGCAAAAAGAACAGCTCCCCCTTTCCGCGCATTTGGGGTGCCAAACAGCCAACGAGAGAACCAGTGGCTGTCGTCGAGGGGAAAAAGACCTCCCGCTTTAAAAGGCGGATTAAAAGTCATTTTTATTAAAAATTTTTAAAAAAAATACCTCACAAAGTAGATGACTTCATCTTTTTTTAAACCCAGTTTAAACTCATCCCTTTTGGCAGCAGGGCGTAACGACAACTACAAAGGGAGCGATGGGGGGTTTTTACCCCCATCCGGATTGAGGAAAAAAACCCAAGTGCAGAACCCCAAACCAGAATCTTCTACTATTTTGCCATCCCAGCCCCCGCCCTTGTTGTGTATCGGGGGGGGAAACTAAAACCTTAATCCGATCCGGTACCCGAAAGACACGGGACTTTTTGGGTGATGTTTCAGTAGAAATCCCAGTTTAAAGGGAAAGGGGGAAGGGGGGGGGCCCTAAAACCTTTAAACCCCGGGTTAAAAAAAGGGTTAAAATTTGGGAAAACCCAATATACGTGTAAAGCAGTTAAAGTTATGCTTGTGTGGGGGTTTGTGGGGTTTGTGTTGGGTGTGGTTGGGGAAAAAAATTTTCTGTCGCCGGGTTTCGTTTCCTTCCCCTTGTTTGGAATTGGGTTGGTGTTTTGTGTGGGTCCGGGGGTTTTTTTGTGGGGGGTGGATGGAGGGGGGTGTGCCGGGGGGGGGAAAAAATTGGTGGTGTGGGTTTGAAATTGGTGGTGTTTTTGCGCGGTTTGTTGTGTTTTTTTTGTTGGTTTTTGGGGTTGGTATTTGGGTGTGTTTTGGTTGTTTGTTTTTAAAAGTATTTTTGGTTGTTGTGGGTGTAAAAGGGTTTGGTTGTTTGTTGAGAAATTTTTTTGTTGTTTGGTGCTGGTTTTGTTTTTGTGTGGTTTTTTTTTTTTCGCTTTTGTAAACCCCTTGTTTTTTTAAATTGGTATTCCAACCCGGGGGGAAGGGTCCCAGCGAAAACCTATTTTTCATGGTACAAGGTGTTTGTTTATAACTAAAGTTCCATTGGGTTTCACAATAAAAAAGTTTTTCAATTTGGTTTAAACTTTGTTTTAAAATCAAACACCGGCAAAAAACAAAACAACCACCCCAAAACAAAACCACCAAAATTTTTCAAACAACAAAACCCAAATTTAAAAACGCCACAAAACTACCAACAAAAAAAAGCAAAATAAAAAAAAAAAAAAAAAAACAAAACGACAGCAGGAAGGGAGGGGGGGAAAAAACAAAAAAAAAAAAAAAAAAAAAATAACAAAAACAATAAAAAAAAAAAACCAAACAAAAAAACAAACAAACAAAAAAAAACCAAAAAAAACAACAAAAACGGCAAAAAGGAACCAAGACAAAACAAAACCAAACAACACAAAACAAAAAAAACCCAGCAAAAACAACAAAAAAGAAAGGAAAACTTTGTTTTTGTCTTGGGGGGGGTAGGATGGCATTATAACTAAAAACGGGGGCATCCCCAAGGGGGGTTATATTTTTTTGGGGACAACTCAAAAGGGATAAAAACCCGTAAAAGATCAAAGGTTTCACTGGGCGGGTTGCGATAAACCTCTGGAAATCTTGCAGGGGAAGGGGAAAAAAATTAAAAAAAACAAAAGGCTTAAGAAGGGGAAAAGAAGGGATTGGATTTGTAATTTGTGGGGATTTTTTTGGTAAAAAACATTTTTGAGGACCTCCACAACAAAAGGGCCACATGTTTGGAAACCCCTTTTGATAGGGCGGTTCCCTTTTTCTGTTTGGGGGGGGATACCAAACCTCTGAGGATAAAAAAAAATACAAAAGAAAGAAAAAACGCCTAAACCCTAGGGAAAGGTTAAAAAAGGGTTTTTTAAAAAGCGGAGAAGTAAACGTGAACAAACTTAGGAGGTTTCCCCTTCAATTGGTTTAAAAATTTGGGCCAACCCGAAAAAGGGAAATTGGAAGACGGGTTGTTGTTTAAAAAGTAATTGGGAAAAAGGGGGGCGGGATTTTAAAAAAAGTCCTCCGTTAAAAATAAAAAAAAAAAAAGAAGAAAATGTAAAAAGGTCGGGTCTAGTTCGGGAAAGCAACTTCTGGGGTTTACAGTCCCTCATGGGAAAAAAAAAAATCTAACGCATCGGGGGAAAAACGGGACTGTTTTTGGGGGAAACCTGGGCAAACGGGCTCCCGAGTCAGGGGGGGACGGTTTTTTTTGAAAAGATATTTTCCTTTCCCCGGGTTTTAGGCCCGGGGCGAGCGGTTAAAAGAGAGACAGAAGGAATTTTTTGAAAAGCGTTTGGCCAGGGGGGTTATATAAAACCCAAATACATTACACAACATAGCACAATACAATATAAAATACAATAAAATAACATATCATAAAAAACAATACAATAAATACAATATAACAACATAAAAATGTATTGTCCGGGAACGGAAATTAGTTTGCAGCGTTCATAAAATATTAAATATTTACAGAAATAAAGTCGTACTAAGTGTTAATCTTGATTACAATTCCGAATATTTATTATAATTATAATTGTCAAAAATAGTAAATACAGAATACACACACACACACACACACACAAAACACACACACACACACACACACACACACACACACACACACACACACACACACACACACACACACACACACACACACACACACACACACACACACACACACACACACACACACACACACACACACACACACACATCAACACACACACACACACACACACACACACACACACACACACACACACACACACACACACACACACACACACACACACACACACACACATGTGGTTATGGTTTTATTTTATTAACATAAATAGGTGAAGAGATCGACATCGTTTTAAAGAAAGTGATGCTTTTGCACCAAGGGACCATTTCAGCGATGTTGTTAAGAACTCTTTAACCCGATTTTGCTCTTTAATATCAAGTTTTATCCTTAAAAGTGATCTTGAATACTTGAAACCTGTCAACACCGTGACGCTCCATCAGAACGTTGTCACTGGTGTGTCATGGAATTAGCGTCCTCAGTAATACAGCAATGGATATTTGCTAGTCTAGTCGGAAGAAGGGGGTACCGTACACCCCCCGGAAATATACTTTTAATTGGTATCACTAGATCGAAAGAAATACGTAGAAAACGGTTTGCTATGTCAACAAGTCAGCAAAATGCCCATCATTTTAATGCAAATTAGTGCCGCCATTATTGAAAAATCTAATTTTCACTATTGCAGATAACTGACAAAGTAAGATGTATAGACCTATGTTATGAGGGTCAGCGACTATAATAAAACTATTGTTGACATGATCACATGTGTCTATGACAGCTTTATATGCAAATTAGTGCCGCCATTATTGAGAAATAAATTTTTCATGTTTTCTCGACCAATATTGCACGTAACTGCACAAATAAGGTCTCTAGACCCATGTTTTCAGGGTCAACGATCATTAAATGACCATTCTTGAAATGAACTGCGCGTGGCCCTGGCATGCTATGCAAATTCTAACGTGCCAGCATTACCGAAACTGTGACTCCGAGCAGAAGCTTTGAACTGATCGGACACCTACAGAGCGGAGAGCCAGGAAGCTTCTTCGACCCTATCAAGAAGACGGAAATTCAAGACTACGGAGACTTGCAACAAGAAGATCACCCTCACATCATCCCAGGGAAAGGTAACCATGTGTTCCAATACTCAGGATCTATTTTGTTTTAATTGTTGCATTTTTATTACTTGCTATTGCTTTTATATTGTAGAGTAATCCTGTTGTTTTTCACGTGTCGCCCAAATAATACTAGTAAATTTATGTAGCGTCTTTACTTTGAGGAATCCGAGGTTAGAGTTGTGCCATATATAAAATAATTTTGCATAGTCGTAGACGGAAGCAGACGTGAGTCATCACTGGAGGATGGGACCTCCGAAAGTACTGTCTGGTGCCTGCGCCACCAGCTTTGGAACACCAGAGGTTGTTTTTTCTCCAAGTTGAACAAAGCCGCCACCCTACACTACCATCTGGAAAACATAACCCCAGCAGATCTGCCATACCACAAGGACGCCCTGTTCATCCAGGACCGCGCGACGCTGCTCCATAACCTTACCAATCTTCCCCCGACTTATGCCTACAAGCTCTTGATCAGATGGTGGCTAAGAAGCATTTCTTGTTCTCGACTGACAGTTACCATCCACAATCTATCAAAATCCTGGAGAGGTTGAGGCGCGGGAATTCAGAGACGATTATTCTGGCTGGACTAACGACAAGGAAACCATACGACTGTAAGATGTTCCGTGCAAATGACGACAACAAGAAGCAGCTCTGTCACTTCCTGCTGCAAGTTTGGAGTGCTCAACAGGCAGCTTCAAGGCTGCAGAGAACCGAGATGGCTGTGCTGATCGTAGGTGAGAAAGACCATCAACTCGTATAATTAAAAGGCGAATTGAGTTGAAAGTCAGTATTGTTATTATTATCATTATTACATAAATATCGCATCATTCTTATAGATCAAATAGACTTCACTCTTTCTATTATTATCTCAGCTTTCAAACATCAGTGGCCCTTTGTGTTTCATGTCGAGGTGCGTGAACTGCCCACAATCTACAGCCACTATGAGGAGACTGATAGGAGAATGGTGTTGTAGCTCCATCGCGCCGCAGCCCTTGCATGGCTACAAGAACGCAATAGCCAGAACCCCTAACACAGATATCTTCGTGATTCTATTTTGCCATGCCCACGCCACCAAGCAACCTGACTGTATGCCATGATATCGGGTCAGGGAAACATCGACAACTAATCAACCTCTCTGATCTCGCAGTATCCCTTGGAGAAGACTACTGCGCGATGCTTCTTGGGATTTGTGTTCAGTGGAGAAGATTGCGCCAGTGCCTTCAAGGGGAATAGGGAAGGTGGGGCCCGTGATAAAAGCTGGAGAAGCACACCAGGATTCATAAAGCGTTCATGCAACTCGGTGAGGAATTGAACCTCAAGTATCACGTGCTGAAGCAGTTGGAAGAGTTCACCTGCTTGATGTACGGATCCGCAAGTCTTCGATGGACAGTCTCCGTGCTAAACTCCTGTGCAAGATCATGGTTGAGGATGAGAAACTCACTTCCAAATCTAAGATCGACCTGGTTCGCTTTCCTCCCTGCCACTCTGCTTTGAAGCCACACCTACAGCGGTTGAACCACCACGTAGCCTTATATAAGCATGCTGTCGAAGCCATCCTGGCAAAGTTAAAACCCTACCATGATGGGCAAGGGTGAATAAGGACTAAGAATGGAGTGTTGGAACTGGTGTGGACCTGCGGTGCTGCGTTACCAAACTCACTTGTTAATCTTATGGAGACTGGTGATCGTGAAAAGGAAAAAGAGGAGGAGGAGGAAAACGAGGATGGACGAGTTTGACTTTGACGATTTCAGTGAAAGCGATGGTGAAAGATGATCTAACACTTATCGCATGAAGCCCATGAGAGGTTGGGGCGCAGCAGCTAAGAAAAGATCATTCTGGTTGCTATTTACCTGGATCAGTAAATGAGTTGGTAAATGAACTTAGATGAGTTTCTTTATTCAAAATACCTTGAATTGATGCTCATATCAACCTTTGGTCCCAAAAAACAACATGATTTTGTAAGTAGATGCCCTCAAAAAAACCTTTCACCTTACTTGCTATATTGGCTGAGATACAGCGAAAAAGTCACATTTACGATAATGCTGGCACTTTATAATTTGCATAGCATGCCAGGGACACACGTATTTAATTCAAGAATGGTCCATTGATGATCGTTGACCCTGAAAACATGGGTCTGGAGACCTTATTTGTGCAGTTATGTGCAATATTTGCCGAGATAACGTGACAATATATTTCTCAATAATGGCGGCATTAATTTGCATATTAAACCGTCATAGACACATTTGATCATGTCAGCAATAGTTTTATTATGGTCGCTGACCCTCATAACTTGGGTCTTATTTTGTCAGTTATCTGTAATATTGGCTGATATATAGAGAAAAATAATAATTTTCAATAATGGCGAATTTAATTTGCATAAAAAATGATACGTGGGACATTTTGCTAACTTGTTAACATAGCAAACCGTTTTTTTACGTATTTATTCCGATCTAGTGATACCAATTAAAAGTATATTTCCGGGGGGTGCACCGACTAGACTATGCGCTTTGTACGAAATTCCTTTAATATAATAACGATTTTTTAATGATGATTTCTCCTTAATAGCTCTTTATCTTAGTGAAACGGTCTCCCTGATCATGAATAACAGGGATAAAAAGAGGTTTCACAAGAAACAATTTTGCAAATCACGGATCACGAAAACACCCCCTGCGCCCCCTCATTATAATTCGAGCGACTTTTCGCGATAGATACCTGTATGACAAGGTTCGACACAGGCGATCGCGCCCGGCAGACGGAACCGGAAGTAGCATCGCCTCCGAGTCGCTGCACGTGCGCTCTAGCGTCTTCCTCGTGCGCCGGACATCTGATCGTGACTCCACCACCTGCGTGAGCACGGTGGTCGCGGCGGCGCTGAAACGGTCTCGAGCCCTTCTGGCTGCCGGCGCCGGCGCCCGGGGCTCCGGAAGGGGAAGAAAGACGTCGTCGCCCTCCGGATCACATCCGCCGGTCTTCTCTATTTCCGGGAACTCGAGAGTCGTCGTTTTCCGCGGCAGCGCCGCAGTTACGACTTCCCTCGTGGATTCGACGCTCGTCGGATTCATCGGAGCTTGTGAGCGATTGCTCGGCAGCGGGTGTGATCCAGTGTGAGGGTGTTACTTAGTCCGGTGTGCGTGTGCCGCTCGGCACAGCGTTGTCGCCATAAAAGTTGCCTTATCTCGTTCACAAACAAACCGGTTACAGTGGCTGATAGCGCCAGTGTGCGTAGGCGGAGTGAGAGGTACGGCGGACTGATAGCCACGCTCCCCCTCTGTCTTCAACTCAAGGCCGTCTCTCGCACTTCGTAACCGTGGCTTTCTGTTAAAGCGAATGAACTCAGTCGCTGCTTCCTTCCACGACAACACGTGCGGGTTTCTGTCGTCGTCAGTAAGTGGTTCTGGTCGACGAGTTCCGGTGGACTCAAACCCG
>JAODUO010000251.1:370000-375000 GCA_025642075.2 Ridgeia piscesae | reverse complement strand
ATCGGTTGATGACAGAGAAAGAGAGAATGGGGTAGGGATGGGAGAGATATAGGGAGAGGGGAGATAGATGGGGAGAAAGGAGAGAGATCAGGAGGAAGGAAGAGAGAGAGAGAGAGAGAGAGAGATAGACAAGCAGACAGACATACGGATAGACAGCCAGAGAGAAAGAGCGAGAGCGAGCGAGAGAGAGATGGAGGGAGGGAGGTAGGGAAGTAGGGAGGTAGGGAGGTAGGGAGGTAGGGAGGTAGATAGGTAGGTAGGTAGGTAGGTAGGTAGGTAGGGAGGGAGGGAGGGAGGGAGGGAGGGAGGGAGGGAGGGAGGGAGGGAGGGAGGGAGGGAGGGAGGGAGGGAGGGAGGGAGGGAGGGAGGGAGGGAGGGAAGAGCATAGCTATGGTCACCCTGGAGGAACCAGTCATTTTGAGTCCCACACCATCTGGGGTTATAAAGTTCTGTATTTGTATGCAATGCAGCATTATCCCAACGTTCGCTAAAGACGATGATTGACTCTCAGACAGACTTTGAATTAACACATTACAAAAGGACACAGTTTTGATTACTATACAATACTATACTACTGGATTTATTCAAAATAAAATCTGTATTGAAACTCAGTCTCATGCAAAAAAGGTTGTTAATTTGTCATCTATTTTTTTATTGTCTGCTTTTTATTTCAGTATATATATATATACATATATATATATACATATACAATATATATATATATATATATATATATATATATATATATATATATATATATATATATATATATATATATATATATATATAAACATTATAAATATATATATGAAAACCTGTAAATTTATCCAAAACAGTGATGCCACCTGACGGCATCGGATAGTGAAACAACGTACATTTCTCCAGACTGTCGACTCGGCGCAGTCACCCAGTTGAGTGACAGTCGGTTAACCGAGACTAGTCAAGTATGTGCACTGCCACAAATAAAATACATAGCCCAGCCCAAAATAACCATAAAAAGCCCAGAATTTTGCCTTGCATTGCTACTTAAAGCAATGCGCCACACGTCTTCGTACACATTTTACTGAAGTTATTATATTCACACATTGTTGATTAGTATATCAGCACGGTCAACATGTTTTCCAATTCTTATGACACGTATCTGTCACGCACGGCATTGTCTATGCACACTATACATTGTCCCTGTCACGCTAAACCTCGGTTCTGTCATGCATGGCATAGTCATTGTAACGCATGACGTCGTGTCTGTCATGTACAACATTGTTTATGTCATGCATTGGCGCGTTTCTATCACACATGACACTGTCCAAGTCATGCCTGGGCTCGTTTCTGTCATGCGTGACATTGTTTCTGTCATGCATGGCCTGGTTTCTGTCACGCACGAAATTGTCCATGTAACGCACGACCTCATTTCTGTCACGCACGACTTGTCTGCATTGCACCACAATTCGCCTCTGGCTTGCAAGTGCGTGCGTGCTTCTATATGTGTGGTGTGCGTGCGTGTGCTTGTGTGTGTGCGTGTGTATGTCTGTGCACAGTGCGTGTGCTCGAGGGGGCAAATTCAGTGGACGAACTGACTGGTGCATTGAACTGAGTTTGAATTTATACCGTTTTGTATACTGTACCGTCATTTTTTTTTTCGTTTCCAAATTTAAATAAACAAAGCAAGACAAGACGGCACGTAGATGGACTCACCGGTGTAGTAGTTGTGATGACGTGATGATATTTGGTCGCAATGATCGATGATCATACGTATAATAAGAAGTAATTAAATTTAATGTAACGCTGCTGTGTTATACCAGTAAATTAAGTTGGTTATCGGAAAAACAAATAAAGTGAATCATAATATCTAGACAATTTGAATCGAATTAAATAGATCAATGCAGTGTACTGACATTTATTGCTGACAATATTAACTGATGTGTTTATTCCTGATGCTATGTTCAGTAAATACCTGAAACTGTCTACTCTCGGCCAGTATCAGACAACGAGTGACAGTCTCTATTCGCAGTACTCTCCGCGAGAGCTTGACGACGACTGACAGTCTCTACTCTCCGCGAGTACTTGATGACCGGTGACAGTCTCTACTCTCCGCGAGAGCTTGACGACGAGTGACAGTCTCTACTCTCCGCGAGAGCTTGACGACGACTGACAGTCTCTACTCTCCGCGAGTACTTGATGACCGGTGACAGTCTCTACTCTCCGCGAGAGCTTGACAACGAGTGACAGTCTCTACTCTCCGCGAGTGCTTGACTACGAGTGACAGTCTCTACTCTCCGCGAGTACTTGATGACCAGTGACAGTCTCTACTCTCCGCGAGAGCTTGACGACGAGTGACAGTCTCTACTCTCCGCGAGTGCTTGACGACGAGTGACAGTCTCTACTCTCCGCGAGTACTTGATGACCGGTGACAGTCTCTACTCTCCGCGAGTGCTTGACGACTAGTGACAGTCTCTACTCTCCACGAGTGCTTGACGACGAGTGACAGTCTCTACTTTCCGCGAGTACTTGATGACCGGTGACAGTCTCTACTCTCCGCGAGTGCTTGACGACGAGTGACAGTCTCTACTCTCCGCGAGTACTTGATGACCGGTGACATTCTCTACTCTCCGCGAGTGCTTGACGACGAGTGACAGTCTCTACTCTCCGCGAGTACTTGACGACGAGTGACAGTCTCTACTCTCCGCGAGAGCTTGACGACGAGTGACAGTCTCTACTCTCCGCGAGTACTTGACGACGAGTGACAGTCTCCACTCTCAGCGAGTGCTTGACGACGAGTGACAATCTCTACTCTCCGCGAGTACTTGATGATGAGTGACAGTCTCTACTCTCCGCGAGTACTTGATGACCGGTGACAGTCTCTACTCTCCGCGAGAGCTTGACGACGAGTGACAATCTCTACTCTCCGCGAGTACTTGACGACGAGTGACAGTCTCTACTCTCCGCGAGTACTTGATGACGAGTGACAGTCTCTACTCTCAGCGAGACTTGACGACGAGTGACAATCTCTACTCTCCGCGAGTACTTGACGACGAGTGACAATCTCTACTCTCTGCGAGTACTTAATGACGAGTGACAGTCTCCACTCTCAGCGAGTGCTTGACGACGAGTGACAATCTCTACTCTCCGCGAGTACTTGACGACCAGTGACAGTCTCTACTCTCCGCGAGTGCTTGACGACGAGTGACAGTCTCTACTCTCCGCGAATACGTGAGACGAGTGATAGTCTCTACTCTCCGCGAGTACTTGATGACCGGTGACAGTCTCTACTCTCCGCGAGTGCTTGACGACGAGTGACAGTCTCTACTCTCCGCGAGTGCTTGACGACGAGTGACAGTCTCTACTCTCCGCGAGTACTTGATGACCGGTGACAGTCTCTACTCTCCGCGAGTGCTTGACGACGAGTGACAGTCTCTACTCTCCGCGAGTACTTGATGACCGGTGACAGTCTCTATTCTCTGCGAGTGCTTGACGACGAGTGACAGTCTCTACTCTCCGCGAGTACTTGACGACGAGTGACAGTCTCTACTCTCCGCGAGAGCTTGACGACGAGTGACAGTCTCTACTCTCTGCGAGTACTTGACGACGAGTGACAGTCTCCACTCTCAGCGAGTGCTTGACGACGAGTGACAATCTCTACTCTCCGCGAGTACTTGATGATGAGTGACAGTCTCTACTCTCCGCGAGTACTTGATGACCGGTGACAGTCTCTACTCTCCGCGAGAGCTTGACGACGAGTGACAATCTCTACTCTCCGCGAGTACTTGACGACGAGTGACAGTCTCTACTCTCCGCGAGTACTTGATGACGAGTGACAGTCTCTACTCTCGGCGAGAGCTTGACGACGAGTGACAATCTCTACTCTCCGCGAGTACTTGACGACGAGTGACAATCTCTACTCTCCGCGAGTACTTGATGACGAGTGACAGTCTCTACTCTCCGCGAGAGCTTGACGACGAGTGACAGTCTCTACTCTCCGCGAGTACTTGATGACCGGTGACAGTCTCTACTCTCCGCGAGTGCTTGACGACGAGTGACAGTCTCTACTCTCCGCGAGTACTTGATGACCGGTGACATTCTCTACTCTCCGCGAGTGCTTGACGACGAGTGACAGTCTCTACTCTCCGCGAGTACTTGACGACGAGTGACAGTCTCTACTCTCCGCGAGAGCTTGACGACGAGTGACAGTCTCTACTCTCCGCGAGTACTTGACGACGAGTGACAGTCTCCACTCTCAGCGAGTGCTTGATGATGAGTGACAGTCTCTACTCTCCGCGAGTACTTGATGACCGGTGACAGTCTCTACTCTCCGCGAGTACTTGATGACCGGTGACAGTCTCTACTCTCCGCGAGAGCTTGACGACGAGTGACAATCTCTACTCTCCGCGAGTACTTGATGACGAGTGACAGTCTCTACTCTCCGCGAGTACTTGATGACGAGTGACAGTCTCTACTCTCGGCGAGAGCTTGACGACGAGTGACAATCTCTACTCTCCGCGAGTACTTGACGACGAGTGACAATCTCTACTCTCTGCGAGTACTTGATGACGAGTGACAGTCTCCACTCTCAGCGAGTGCTTGACGACGAGTGACAATCTCTACTCTCCGCGAGTACTTGACGACCAGTGACAGTCTCTACTCTCCGCGAGTGCTTGACGACGAGTGACAGTCTCTACTCTCCGCGAATACGTGAGACGAGTGATAGTCTCTACTCTCCGCGAGTACTTGATGACCGGTGACAGTCTCTACTCTCCGCGAGTGCTTGACGACGAGTGACAGTCTCTACTCTCCGCGAGTGCTTGACGACGAGTGACAGTCTCTACTCTCTGCGAGTACTTGATGACCGGTGACAGTCTCTACTCTCCGCGAGTGCTTGACGACGAGTGACAGTCTCTACTCTCCGCGAGTACTTGATGACCGGTGACAGTCTCTACTCTCCGCGAGTGCTTGACGACGAGTGACAGTCTCTACTCTCCGCGAGTACTTGACGACGAGTGACA
>JAODUO010000251.1:335000-362500 GCA_025642075.2 Ridgeia piscesae | reverse complement strand
TATATATATATATATATATATATATATATATATATATATATATATATATATATATAATAATATATATATATATATATATATATATATATATATATATATATATAATATTATAATATGTATGTATATATCGTTAAGGTGTCGTAAAGACAATAATAGTATTTCATAATCCGACAAAGGAGTTGAACCTATCGTCTAGTCAAAATCCGATCGATCAGTTAGTATGGCTGTCAAATGTGGCGTATGACTTGAGCAAAAACGCAAAACTAGCAGCTCCAACGTATCCAGGGCCGACTGCCTGGGTAGCATTTCGCGTCACTTATTACGACGAAGGCATCGCCATAGTGAGCCTGTCGACGGTGGCAGACCGGGGACAGACTATGCAGGTCTCTATTCACGAACACACAACAACCTAACCACAAACTGCGTCATCTTCTGCTTTTCCCTGCGACACTTCCACGTGTTGTTCGATAGACACGTGGATAGTGTGAACAGTGTTCCTTGGTGTAGAACAGGACGCCTTAAAAACCCCTTTGTAACATTGCTAGCCGAGACATCCCGCGATTCTTCGGGGAAAAGCAATCACTCGCGCTAACATTGAACATATCGACCCCTCATGTCCCATCCCTACAGCGCTTGTACAACTTTTGTTGTTGTATAAAAGCAGACACCGGCGCTAAAACGTTTGAAAATTACTTTTTTTTTCATGTAACGTTTCTTTACATCTCACGAGAACGCAAGCAAGATGTAACGATTTCGATGTCGTGTGGCATACTCTATATTATATAACCGTTTAATATATTGAGTCCCAATGTTATCCACACCCGGACGAATTTTTTGAAAGTCTAAATCTAATAATCATCCATAGTGGGCCCGCTAGATCGCAAGCTAACTTTCAGTTTTATACGTACAAAAACTGAAGGAGATGTGGGTCCACCATTAAACCAACAGCGAACACTGTTTTGTTTAATATAGATGGACTATATGATTGACAGTAACCGGACATTTTCGTTTCCTACGAACTACTCGATGTTGACAACGATTCATATTTTACATAATAATTTAGTATATTTAATTATTTAAGCGCAGATTAACATTTTAATTATTTATAGTTTCAATTATTCAGGTTTATTTTTATTATAGCTTTTTAAGCTTTGTTTTTCCTTTTTTTAATATACGTGCTGTACTTTTCTGTCTATATGCCTGCCGAAGAAGAAATAAAATAAACTTATAAAAGACGCTGAAATGTATTATCCGTTGATCGTCCCGGAATATTCTCCGTCGAATGTGCCTGCGTGTCAAACAGTGATCGTACTTGTGTTTTACGAAGTAAACCTACCTGCATGTCATCCGGATTGCTCGTATTCATCCGTCGAAGTTGAATCGTCCTGTTCGTTCGTACGGGAATCATTGGCTTCGGCATAGTGAGCGGCATCTTGTAGCAAGCACGTAGGGACTGTTGTCACGTAGAGACTGTTGTCACGTAGATACAGTTGTCACGTAGGGCGCGATATCCGCCGCCCTGTACCAGACACGCGGAAGCAGGACCTCACTCAAACGTGGATCACGTAGAATCCAGACCCGCTACACACGTAAATCACGTAGAGTCAGTACCCGTACACACGGGGATCACGTAGAATCAGTAACAAAACAGACCTGGATCACATAGAATCAGCACCCCTACATACGAAGATCATGTAGAATCCACGTACAGACGTGGATCACGTAAAATCAGGACGCCGTACAGACAGGGATCACGTAGAATCAGCACCCGTACAGACAGGGATCACGTAGAGTCAGGACCTCGTACGCACTGGGATTTGTTAAGATCCGGACTACGTCGAACCGGCGAGAGTCCGTCCAACGTCTGGACGTGTTGTTGTTGCCACTGGTCGTAGCTACAGCCGGGCCCTCTGGCGTCGTGGACGGAGGACGACCAATGACGACTTACCAAACCAGACTGTGCTTACAGCCTGAATGACAACAATAAACGAGCAGTTGTATTCAAGACAGACAGGTATTTCGATCGAGTGGTCGCATTTAAAGTTTAACAATAAAGACTACCTGGGTAACATGAATTGCGGTAGCTTCGATGAGAGGGTAATTCATAAAACCCACCCAACCGTGACCAGCAGATTCAACGGTCTACGAGGTACGTTACAAGACAATGCCGTCGTTAATCAGCCATGTCAACATCATCAGATATAAGCACTTATCTAAATCATGTTGAGGATCTCACAAACTGCGTTGAACAAGACTCCGTTTAGTCACGAGATAAAACGACAGTTTCTTTCGTCAGGAGCCGTTAAGCTGTTTACTTAAATAAACAGATTATCTTCACGTACCGCGACCGATAAGTTGTTACTTACGTTACATATTTGTCAGCCATCACAAAAATCGCTCCGTCCAGATCGCATTATTTGTCGACACCGGCCGCCGACAGTCGCCCAACCAGCCGCCGACAGTCGCACCGACACCGCCGACAATTCTCGAATGTCTGTCACGCTTCTGTCGTCGCGCCGTGTCAAAAGCCCGCGTGTTTTGCCGTGGCCACTGCAACACATTAAGTTGAACTGTCGTCCATCAACGTGTAACTACGCAGTGCGGGCGATTGTCAACAAGTTAACTTATTATGTCCGTTCCGTCTGCTTGCAATAATCCGTTCAGACACGCTGAAGCCACGCAATGCGAGGTGTAATGCGATATGCGGGCGATGAAAGGTCCGAGCTTGTTCCTGGCCAGTCGCCGTTAACGACTTAGAGCCTCTGGTCTCGCGCGCCTGCTCTGGAGAACTCGTCTTGTCTCAGGCGAAACGGCCCTGCTGCTATGTCTTCGCTGTTGACTGTGAGACCGGTCACTTCGCACGCACTTCAGTCAGTTTACTGCCAACGTATGTAATTTTATTGCCAAAACCCGTTAAGGTCAGGAATTCGATTACAACCTTGTCGAGATCTACATGACATATTGTTAGTTTAGGGCACACTATTTACTCGATATAATTGTCTGAGCTATATGGCGTACACATTTTCCGAGAAGTAAAATGGACACTGTAACGACTAGTGTAACGATAAGTGTAACATGCATTGTAACGACCACTGTAGCAACCGGTGTAAATATTATTGTAACGACCTAAAAACCGTACACTGTAACGATTAGCGAAAGGTCAGTGTAACAAAGAGTGAAACGGCCATTGTAGCGACCAGTGAACTATTAATGTAACAATATATCAAACATACGTAACAGTAACATTCAGTGTAACGACTAGTGTAAAGCCCATTGTAACGCCCAGTGCAACGCCCAGTGTACAGACAGGTGTAACGTTCACTGTAACGCCAGTGTACCGACCAGTGTAACGCCTGGTGTAGCGCCCGGTGTAACGTCCAGTGTAACGTCCAGTGTATCGCCCAGTACCTACCAGTGTATCGCCCGGTGTAACGTCCAGTGTAACGCCTAGGGTATCGCCCAGTGTAACGACAAGTGTAACGATTTTATTGCAAATTAAAGAACGAGTTTGTCTTTCATAGTAAATAATCTTCTTTCAAACCACGAATAATTTAGCAATTTTACAGAATCAAGGCAAGCTTTGTCAACTCAACCTCAAGTTATTGCGA
Organism: Ridgeia piscesae; assembly: GCA_025642075.2. Classification (NCBI taxonomy): domain Eukaryota; kingdom Metazoa; phylum Annelida; class Polychaeta; order Sabellida; family Siboglinidae; genus Ridgeia; species Ridgeia piscesae. The sequence goes on along the minus strand of JAODUO010000251.1, from coordinate 358,892 downwards.
CAACTTCGAAAAGGTCACGGTTGCCTAAGGAAGGTAAGCACTGATTAACATATCGTGTTGCTATTTCCAGCAATCTGCCATCAGCTGCTTATTGTAACGCTGACGAAAAGGTAATTATGTTTATATAAAACCACTAGTTACGGTGATTATGCGTAACTGATACCGTCCTCTTGGAGCGATAGCACGTTGGTCGTACATCAATATAAAGCAAACACCACAAAGGAAAACCCAGTCATTTGTGGTGTTCGAACAGAGGGCGCGTGTACTTGGCATGTTCATTACCTCTATAAATATAGCTACTTTTTCTACAACGTTACACTCGGCGGCTTACGGCAGTGTTCCGGAAATAGCAACAACGTAAACTGTGTGTTAATGAACACTTACCCTCGGCAGAACTTGTGTTTGCCGGTGTGCGGGCTGAAATGACACGAGTCGGGTCCTCTCTGAGATTGTCGCATTTATCTGGGGACCATTTCGCTGAGTTAAACAGCTCTTAAGGATAATTCATCTCTAAAATTAGTGGTTTTCTCCCCAAAACGCGAATATCCAATGCCGTATTACCGCGGACACTATGTCCATCATACACAAGTGATAATGTCCCGCTGACGCACCATGGGGTTGACATTTTTCAGATATTATAAATAACTGTTAAAGATCAAAATTTATTCAAAATCGGGTATAAGAGCTCTTAACCACGTTAGTGAAACGGTCTCCCGGAGTTGAAGAAATTATTTTGCAGAAGAAATTCTTAAACAGCCAACTGATTCGTGGTGTCCAAGACAAAAGCGACATTCGGTATCGGTTAAAAGTGGTTTTGCGACTTGCGATCACTCTGGTCTCTCCTGGCTTCACCATGTTGTCCAGTTCTTGTGTTTCATTATATAAATAGTGTAAACTGCTTGATTCAGACTGACACGAATGTGCACTTTTAGGACCACCTGCGAACGGGTATTTCGTGTATACGTAATTAATCACTTTTACCAGCAGAGCGATGTGCAAAATGTGGCTCACACCAGAATAGTTTGCGGAATCATGTATTATAATAAACATAATGAAATCACGCTTACATAATCAGACGAGCCATGTACAGTTAATGTGTGTCGTGTATGAATCGCTGGGATTAAACGCTGAAAGGAGTAATGCCATTCAGCGAATGAACAACAGCCACGCGCAATTGTAGGTGTGCGGCTAAATGGCCTGACATTCAACAGCCAATTACGTTTAATGGAGCTGGGTTGAATAGCTATAGCGCAACACGATCACTAGTAATGCGCGACGCAAGTGAACTCACCTGTAAATGCCAAGTAATAACATTGCTCATGCTTTGTACTACAGACCACAAGAGACGTCAACATAAGCGTCGAAGGAGAGCGAGTGGTGATTGTTAGTTTGTAAAGTACTGCGTGGCATTTATAATAAGCTGTGAACAAGAGTGAAAATAACTTCTGTTTGCAAAAAGGGACAAGTGAAATCAACCTTACAGCACGTATAAACAACTTATACCCTAATTAGGCCTAAGTATCGTGGTCTCTAGGGTTGTCTACCCCATTTTCTATATTACTGAGACTCTTTCATTACTATGTTAAATGCTGAACTATTATTGGCACGCGAATCTGTCAACACATGCATGTTTTACAAGAGTTGATGACAGACGTTACGACTGCACAGGCATACACAGTAGCCATGAAGTTGTAGACGACCAGCCTGCTGCTAACTGGACGAATTTTTGTGATAACTCGACATTCCACACAGATATAATAATTTCACAGATCTGACAGAAAAGTACCACGTTTCTTGCAAACCTACCATTGAGCACCATGCACCAGAACGAGCACGAATTATGCGGCCAAACAGCGCGTGCATTCAACTTCAATTGCTTTATTTATATTGCATAATTATAGTACCACCTACTACGTCCCTTTGTTGCGCACGACTTAGAAATATTTCTATAGATTGGGTTATTCTATCTCAAGAACTTGTCATATAAGCAGAAGGCTAAACGTGGAATTTTATCAACGCTTTTATATGAATCTAAATAGAGAGTATCTGCAGGTTCGTCTGTTTTGGTAGTGGAGTAGTCTGTATTGGTGGTGGAGTAGTCTGTTTTGGTGGTGGAGTAGTCTGTATTGGTGGTGGAGTAGTCTGTTTTGGTGGTGGAGTAGTCTGTTTTGGTGGTGGAGTAGTCTGTATTGGTGGTGGAGTAGTCTGTTTTGGTGGTGGAGTAGTCTGTTTTGGTGGTGGAGTAGTCTGTTTTGGTGGTGGAGTAGTCTGTTTTGGTGGTGGAGCAATCTGCTTTGGTGGTGGGTTATTCTATCTCAAGAACTTGTCATTTAAGCAGAAGGCTAAACGTGGAATTTTATCAACGCTTTTATATGAATCTAAATAGAGAGTATCTGCAGGTGAGAGTTCGTCTGTTTTGGTAGTGGAGTAGTCTGTATTGGTGGTGGAGTAGTCTGTTTTGGTGGTGGAGCAGTCTGTTTTGGTGGTGGAGTAGTCTGTTTTGGTGGTGGAGTAGTCTGTATTGGTGGTGGAGTAGTCTGTTTTGGTGGTGGAGTAGTCTGTTTTGGTGGTGGAGTAGTCTGTTTTGGTGGTGGAGCAATCTGTTTTGGTGGTGGAGTAGTCTGTATTGGTGGTGGAGTAGTCTGTTTTAGTGGTGGAGTAGTCTGTTTTAGTGGTGGAGCAGTCTGTTTTGGTGGTGGAGTAGTCTGTTTTGGTGGTGGAGTAGTCTGTTTTGGTGGTGGAGTAGTGTGTATTGGTGGTGGAGTAGTCTGTTTTAGTGGCGGAGTAGTCTCTTTTAGTGGTGGAGCAGTCTGTTTTGGTGGTGGAGTAGTCTGTTTTGGTGGTGGAGTAGTCTGTTTTGGTGGTGGAGCAGTCTGTTTTGGTGGTGGAGCAGTCTGTTTTGGTGGTGGAGTAGTCTGTTTTAGTGGTGGAGTAGTCTGTTTTGGTGGTGGAGTAGTCTGTTTTGGTGGTGGAGCAGTCTGTTTTGGTGGTGGAGTAGTCTGTTTTGGTGGTGGAGCAGTCTGTTTTGGTGGTGGAGTAGTCTGTTTTGGTGGTGGAGTAGTCTGTTTTGGTGGTGGAGCAGTCTGTTTTGGTGGTGGAGCAGTCTGTTTTGGTGGTGGAGTAGTCTGTTTTGGTGGTGGAGTAGTCTGTTTTGGTGGTGGAGCAGTCTGTTTTGGTGGTGGAGTAGTCTGTTTTGGTGGTGGAGTAGTCTGTTTTGGTGGTGGAGTCAGTCTGTTTTGGTGGTGGAGTAGTCTGTTTTGGTGGTGGAGTAGTCTGTTTTAGTGGTGGAGCAGTCTGTTTTGTGGTGGAGCAGTCTGTTTTGGTGGTGGAGTAGTCTGTTTTGGTGGTGGAGTAGTCTGTTTTGGTGGTGGAGCAGTCTGTTTTGGTGGTGGAGTAGTCTGTTTTGGTGGTGGAGTAGTCTGTTTTGGTGGTGGAGTAGTGGGGTGTATTTGGTGGTGGAGAGTCTGTTTTGGTGGTGGAGAGTCTGTTTTAGTGGTGGAGTAGTCTGTTTTAGTGGTGGAGCAGTCTGTTTTGGTGGTGGAGTAGTCTGTTTTGGTGGTGGAGTAGTCTGTTTTGGTGGTGGAGTAGTCTGTTTTGGTGGTGGAGCAGTCTGTTTTGGTGGTGGAGTAGTCTGTTTTAGTGGTGGAGCAGTCTGTTTTGGTGGTGGAGTAGTCTGTTTTAGTGGTGGAGCAGTCTGTTTTGGTGGTGGAGCAGTCTGTTTTGTGGTGGAGTAGTCTGTTTTGGTGGTGGAGCAGTCTGTTTTGGTGGTGGAGCAGTCTGTTTTGGTGGTGGAGAGTCTGTTTTGGTGGTGGAGTAGTCTGTTTTGGTGGTGGAGCAGTCTGTTTTGGTGGTGGAGTAGTCTGTTTTGGTGGTGGAGTAGTCTGTATTGGTGGTAGAGTAGTCTGTTTTGGTGGTGGAGTAGTCTGTATTGGTGGTAGAGTAGTCTGTTATAGTGGTGGAGTAGTCTGTTTTAGTGGTGGAGCAGTCTGTTTTGGTGGTGGAGTAGTCTGTTTTTGGTGGTTGGGTAGTCTGTTTTGGTGGTGGAGCAGTCTGTTTTGGTGGTGGAGCAGTCTGACTACGGGTGATGGCTGACAAAGAGTCGCAGCCAGACATAATAATAAGTAGTTTATTATCGGCTACTTTTCAGTTTCACATTCACGTTGTAATAGACAAATCTACACAGGTACAGTTAGTATGCTTATGTCGGCCTGCCTATATGTAGATTATCGATTCTAAACCACATAAGACACGTGTTTCACGATGCAGCTAAGTAAACAAAATATTATACACATTGCAAATATCTACAAACACCAGTATGTAAAGTAATGTTTCTGTTGGTTAGTGAACCTTAAATCTTAAATTACCCAGTGTAAGATGTCAGTCTTAAATAAATAAATAACATTCTTAATTGTTACGTATAAACACAGACACACACGCACAAGCACACGCACCACACACCACACACACACACACACGCACACACGCACGCACGCACGCACGCACGCATATATATATATATATATATATATATATATATATAATATATATATATATATATATATATATATATATATATATATATAATACATACATACATTGTACCCTCTCATTTGTTACATATAAACATGTATAAATATTACACTTTCAACTGTTACATATAAACTTAAGTATAATACCGTTTCAATTACGCGCTAATTACGCGTTATCGAGAATACACACAACTGTCCCCGCCAGGGTGGCCGTAAGTGTATTCAAAGTTAAAATCAGTGCAATTTGCAAATAATTTCTAAATCGTAACTTATCTGCATATTAATTCCAAACTTCAATATGAGTTTTTGTTGGGTAAAAACCTATACAATCAGGTCAGGAATGAAAACGGCAAAACTAGCATAAAGATGATGGCGGAAAACGTGACTTGCGTGCCATATTGTAGATCTATATGTATATGCTTTGACAGAACACGCCGAATTCCGATATATCGCAAGACTTACTGACATATAACAAGTCTTTGTTGTAGTTTATACATTTCTTACGATGCATGTTCAATATGGCACGGCGTGGACTCAGATCTCAATATTTATTATAATATATATATATATATATAATATATATATATATATATATATATATATATATATATATATATATATATATATATATATATATATATATATATATCGATACACAGGCAGAATGTGTTCAATACGATAAGTCACGTGGTTTTATCGGTACTTCCAACAGATCGTGTTTACCTCGGCGAATAAGCCTGATAGTCGGGGGATACTTGAAACCGCCGGTTATTTGACGATGTGTAGCGGAGGGCTATTCTCTTGCCGCGTGGTCTCTGAACTATGTCGTCCGGCCAACTCGTGTGGTCACCCCGGTCAGTCCAGGTGGCGGTCCGACCGACAACTGTAGAGTCGTCACGTGGATGTCCGGCGGCGCCAGGAGCGCCACATCGCGGGTCAGCGCTCGAGGTCGATGTCCGCTCGCTATGAACACGGGGGAGGAGAAATTGTTGGTTGTAAATCCCGGGACTGCGCAGGCGGTTGTAGGCGCGAGAAGGGGACAGGTGGTTCAGCCTGTCCTTCGGTTGTCGCCGTTGGGAGGCGCTGCGGTGGCGGGCGATCGACGGGTCAGCGAATCCGTTAGGTGTCGCGGTCGTGTAGTGACGGGGCAGTGTCGACCTGTCATCAGCCGAGTCGGAGTCGGAGGCACTCTGCGCCAGAGACCTGCCGGTCTGCACGAGCAGAGTGAGAAGGAGCAGAATGACGATGCTGACGGGGAGGATGCCGAGGGCGACCGTCTCGATCCACTCGAAGACGATGACGACGAAGTAGGCGGCGCCGCGGGGCACCGTCTGCGTGTAGTAAAACGCGGCCTTGACGAGGTTCGTACCGGAAATGACGATCAACATCGACAGCGACACGGCCTCGAAGATGTTCGAGAATCGCTGCTTGAACGGCATGACGCGCAGGTGGACGAGGAGCACGAGGAAGCAGCCGAAGGCGAGGGCGATCTGCTTTAGGAGGACGTCGTTGACGAAGGTGAAGACGAGGACGAGAACGAGGCGCCGGAAGTTGATGACGCCTTCCCAGCAGACACCGCCGACGATGTCGTGTCGGTAGGAGCCGGTGACGACGTCGACGACGGTCGCGGCCATTCCCGCCTCCTCCTCGCCGCAGCAGATCGTCTTCTCCTCACCCTCCGTTTGTCTCTCCTCACCCCCGGATCGTCTCTCGTCACCCGGGGGTCCCACCCCGTCACCCGGGGGACGAATGTCGGTCGCAGGCGCCGAGCTGCGGTAGTTGTCGACGAAGTAGATGATCATCGGTACGGTGAGGAAGAGAGGGAAGACGAAGGAGAGGAGGAAGACGAACAGGGAGATGCGACCGACCTCGAGGAGACGCGGCCCGAACAGCAGCACAACGAAGAACGGCAGCACGAAGACGCACACGCCGACGATGACGCTGTACTGCCACGTCTGCAGACACGTGACGTTGCCGTCGTGGAACAGCACGCGCACGCCATCGACGTCGGTGCAGTTGAGCAGCATCAGCGCGTTCTCCGCCACCTCCTGGTACGTGTAGAGGAACAGCGCTACGAAGGTCGTCAACACCCTCTCGGCCATTGACAACGACCCGATGCGGGGGCGTCGCTTCGGGGACAAACAGCAGCAGCAGAAGCCGCTGAGGACGTACAATAGGAGAAGCACGGCGAAGAGGTACAACACGAAGGCGGTGCTCCACGCCGTCTTCATCACTGGCGTCATTCCCGGCGACAGACACGCCTCCCGTCCGAAGGCGAGCCCGTCGAAGGAGAAGAGAGAACTGATGCCGTCGACGATGGTGCTGGGGAGGAGGTCGCTGGGACGGCGCAGGTAGGAAAACGACTCATCCTCCTCAATGATGATGTCGACTCTCAGCAGCTGTGCCGTCTGGATGTAGTACATGAAGATCTGGAAGTATCCTGCATCCGACAGCTCAGCGCCGCCGGTGTCAGCTCGTACGGCGCGCCGCTGGAACTTGGTCGACACATAGTCGACCAGCGTCGAATAGTCGTGCTCAAACATGAAGAACAACACATACAAGACTCCGTAGACGGCGATCATCACGGCAACGGTCCAATTCTTCCATCCGCACTTCTCGTCGGGGATGCAATCCGTGCCGAAGAGAGACTCGGAGAAGCCGTCCCTACAGCGGCCACACAGCACGCCCGTCCGGCCGGGCGCGCAGGAGTCGTAGGCCACGGCGCGCGCCTTGCTCTGCTCGCAGTAGTCCTGCGGGCACGGGTACATGGTGACGGACGACGTGACGGACTGCGCGCGGCCCCAGTAGCCGACGTTGTTCCAGATGCCGCTCGCGCACTCGGCGCCGTACGGACACCTCTGGCAGCTCACGCGGTCGTGCACTGTGGCCACGGTCTCGTGCACGTGCACGCTCGACGGCCGCAGGCTGTACTTCTCCTCGTCGCATGCGCGGCAGAACATCTGCGACAACAACGGTGTAGCCCTTAAATTTTTCTGCGCATGCGCGATATGTGTAAAATCATCAATGTACAGCGAAAAGATAAAGCATTTATGGTATAAATACTACGGGTTGTTCGTTAGGATGTATATAACCGCCCAGGAAAGTTATTTGTCGCGAATTAACACGAGGCAAACAACTTTTGAGGCATATTTTGATAGCAAGCGTAAATCAGGTGACAGTAGTGCGCCATAATCCATGACAGTGATTTATTAAAAAAAAACTGTAATATTTTATTGCATTGAATGACATTTTAAGAAACTCTTCACAGTAATCATCACAGGAAAGTTGACGAACAGCTCGTGGCATTTATATCTGAAATGCTATGTTATTTCGCTGGACATTGATGATTTTACATTGATTGCGCATGCGCAGAAACGTCAATCGGAACGTTTTTAACGACCGGAAAAATGTAAGCGCGACAACGGACGGCAGTGTGAGCGGATGTCACATGACACGGTTCTAGGTCACGCGTATACGACATGTACACGCGAGTGTATAAGCTGTGACTATACTAGACTGTACTATACGTGTAGATTGCTAAAAGTCTTAGAATACTAGAGGTAGTAGGCAACTGGAGTCCGTAGATTACTAGATGCGGTAGCAACTGAAGATCGTAAACCTACTACAGGTCGTAATCATACTAGAGGTCATATAATACTAGAAAAGTGTAGATTACTACAAGCTATAGATTACTAAATGCAGTATAGTTGTAGATATCGTATAATACTAGGGGTAGTAAATTACTATAGAGGTCATATATTACTCAAGGTCGTGTAGAGATAAAGGTCGTATTTTAATAGAGGATACAAATTACTAGAGGTCATAGACTACTAGAGGTCATAGACTACTAGAGGTCATAGACTACTAGATGTCGTAGACTAATAGAGGTCATAGACTACTAGAGGTCATAGACTACTAGAGGTCATAGACTACTAGAGGTCATAGACTACTAGAGGTCGTAGACTACTAGAGGTCGTAGACTACTAGAGGTCATAGACTACTAGAGGTCATAGACTACTAGATGTCGTAGACTACTAGAGGTCATAGACTACTACAGGTCATAGACTACTAGAGGTCATAGGCTACTAGAGGTCATAGACTACTAGAGGTCATAGACTACTAGAGGTCGTAGACTAATAGAGGTCATAGACTACTAGAGGTCATAGACTACTAGAGGTCATAGACTACTAGAGGTCATAGACTACTAGATGTCGTAGACTAATAGAGGTCATAGACTACTACAGGTCATAGACTACTAGAGGTCATAGACTACTAGAGGTCATAGACTACTAGAGGTCATAGACTACTACAGGTCATAGACTACTAGAGGTCATAGACTACTAGAGGTCATAGACTACTAGAGGTCGTAGACTACTAGAGGTCATAGACTACTAGAGGTCATAGACTACTAGAGGTCATAGACTACTAGAGGTCATAGACTACTAGAGGTCATAGACTACTAGATGTCGTAGACTAATAGAGGTCATAGACTACTACAGGTCATAGACTACTAGAGGTCATAGACTACTAGAGGTCATAGACTACTAGAGGTCATAGACTACTAGAGGTCATAGACTACTAGATGTCGTAGACTAATAGAGGTCATAGACTACTAGAGGTCATAGACTACTAGAGGTCATAGACTACTAGAGGTCATAGACTACTAGAGGTCATAGACTACTAGAGGTCGTAGACTACTAGAGTTCTTACCTGCAGCGTCTCGAGTCTGTCGCTCGAGCCGTACGCGGTCGTGTTGAGGAGGTCGGGGGAGTGGGAGGCTGGACACACGTAGAGGAGGTTGAGGGCGAGGAGGCGGGCATTGGCGGGGTCGGCCGCCTGGTAGGACAGGACGGGGGCACTGGAGGCGGCCCGACGAACACGCACGACGACGTCACGTAGAGTCATGTTACCCGAGGCGTAGAGCACGTCACCGAACTACAAGGACCAACGGACAGAGACACGTGAGTACAGACACAAGTAACGGAATTACACGGACCAACGGACAGAGACACGTGAGTACAGACACAAGTAACGGAATTACAGGGACCCACGGACAGAGACACGTGAGTACAGACACATGTAACGGAATTACACGGACCAACGGACAGAGACACGTGAGTACAGACACATGTAACGGAATTACACGGACCAACGGACAGAGACACGTGAGTACAGACACATGTAACGGAATTACACGGACCAACGGACAGAGACACATGAGTACAGACACATGTAACGGAATTACACGGACCAACGGACAGAGACACGTGAGTACAGACACAAGTAACGGAATTACACGGACCAACGGACAGAGACACGTGGGTACAGACACATGTAACGGAATTACACGGACCAACGGACAGAGACACGTGAGTACAGACACAAGTAACGGAATTACACGGACCAACGGACAGAGACACGTGGGTACAGACACATGTAACGGAATTACACGGACCAACGAACACGTGAGTACAGACACAAGTAACGTAATTAAACGGACCAACGGACAGAAACATGGGAGTACATCATTACTATAATAATAATAATAATAATAATAATAATAATAATAATAATAATAATAATAATAATAATAATAATAATAATAATAATAATAATAATAATAATAATAATAATAATAATAATAATAATAATAATAATAATAATAATAATAATAATAATTAGTATTAGTTAGCCATTCTATCATCACCGAACACATAACGCCAAGTATCCACTTGCTACGTTACAGCACCGGAAATGACGTACGTTGGAAGTCGTGTTGGGGAGATCTGAGTTGTCCAGTATCGACGCCCTGACTAACGTGCTGATGTCGGCGTTGACGAAGATGGTCCCGCCGCGCATGGGCGCCCAGTTGCCGGTGAAGTTCGTGTCGCGGATGGTGACGAGCCCGACGCGATTAATCGGCGACGACACTGCGAGTGACACGTAGATCGCCCCGCCACTGCCCGGCGAACGAGTCTGGAACGGGCGGTACAACGCAACAGTGGAACTATCCGACAGGTTGTTAGAAGCTCTTAAACCCGATTTAGAACTATCACATAATTTCTGATCATTAACAGTGATTTTGAATGCATGAACAATATCAACGGCGTGTCCCAGCGGCACATTGTCAGTGGTGTCGGGTTGTCAGTGGTGTCGGGTTGTCAGTAGTGTCGGGTTGTCAGTAGTGTCGGGTTGTCAGTAGTGTCGGGTTGTCAGTAGTGTCGTGTTGTCAGTAGTGTCGGGTTGTCAGTAGTGTCGGGTTGTCAGTGGTGTCGGGTTGTCAGTAGTGTCGGGTTGTCAGTGGTGTCGGGTTGTCAGGAGTGTCGGTTGTCAGTAGTGTCGGGTTGTCAGTAGTGTCGTGTTGTCAGTAGTGTCGGGTTGTCAGTAGTGTCGGGTTGTCAGTGAGTGTCGTGTTGTCAGTAGTGTCGGGTTGTCAGTAGTGTCGGGTTGTCAGTAGTGTCGGGTTGTCAGTGGTGTCGGGTTGTCAGTAGGGGTCGGGTTGTCAGGGTGTCGGGTTGACAGTAGTGTCGGGTTGTCAGTGGTGTCGGGGGGTTTTCAGTAGTGTCGGGTTGTCAGTAAATGTCGGGTTGTCAGTAGTGTCGGGTTGTCAGTAGTGTCGGGTTGTCAGGAGTGTCGGGTTGTCAGTAGTGTCGGGTTGTCAGTAGTGTCGGGTCAGGGGTCGGGTTGTCAGGGTGTCGGGTTGTCAGTAGTGTCGGGTTGTCAGTAGTGTCGGGTTGTCAGTGGTGTCGGGTTGTCAGTGGGTTGTCAGTAGTGTCGGGTTGTCAGTAGTGTCGGGTTGTCAGTGGTGTCGGGTTGTCAGTGGTGTCGGGTTGTCAGTGGTGTCGGGTTGTCAGTGGTGTCGGGTTGTCAGTGGTGTCGGGTTGTCAGTGGTGTCGGGTTGTCAGTGGTGTCGGGTTGTCAGTGGTGTCGGGTTGTCAGTAGTGTCGGGTTGTCAGTAGTGTCGGGTTGTCAGTGGTGTCGGGTTGTCAGTGGTGTCGGGTTGTCAGTAGTGTCGGGTTGTCAGTAGTGTCGGGTTGTCAGTAGTGTCGGGTTGTCAGTAGTGTCGGGTTGTCAGTAGTGTCGGGTTGTCAGTAGTGTCGGGTTGTCAGTAGTGTCGGGTTGTCAGTAGTGTCGGGTTGTCAGTGAGTGTCGGGTTGTCAGTAGTGTCGGGTTGTCAGTAGTGTCGGGTTGTCAGTAGTGTCGGGTTGTCAGTAGTGTCGGGTTGTCAGTAGTGTCGGGTTGTCAGTAGTGTCGGGTTGTCAGTAGTGTCGGGTTGTCAGTGGTGTCGGGTTGTCAGTGGTGTCGGGTTGTCAGTAGTGTCGGGTTGTCAGTGGTGTCGGGTTGTCAGTAGTGTCGGGTTGTCAGTAGGGGTCGGGTTGTCAGTAGTGTCGGGTTGTCAGTAGTGTCGGGTTGTCAGTAGTGTCGGGTTGTCAGTAGTGTCGGGTTGTCAGTAGTGTCGGGTTGTCAGTAGTGTCGGGTTGTCAGTGGTGTCGGGTTGTCAGTGGTGTCGGGTTGTTAGTGGTGTCGGGTTGTCAGTAGTGTCGGGTTGTCAGTAGTGTCGGGTTGTCAGTAGTGTCGGGTTGTCAGTAGTGTCGGGTTGTCAGTAGTGTCGGGTTGTCAGTAGTGTCGGGTTGTCAGTAGTGTCGGGTTGTCAGTAGTGTCGGGTTGTCAGTAGGGGTCGGGTTGTCAGTAGTGTCGGGTTGTCAGTAGTGTCGGGTTGTCAGTAGTGTCGGGTTGTCAGTAGTGTCGGGTTGTCAGTAGTGTCGGGTTGTCAGTAGTGTCGGGTTGTCAGTAGTGTCGGGTTGTCAGTGGTGTCGGGTTGTCAGTGGTGTCGGGTTGTCAGTGGTGTCGGGTTGTCAGTAGTGTCGGGTTGTCAGTAGTGTCGGGTTGTCAGTAGTGTCGGGTTGTCAGTGGTGTCGGGTTGTCAGTGGTGTCGGGTTGTCAGTGGTGTCGGGTTGTCAGTGGTGTCGGGTTGTCAGTGGTGTCGGGTTGTCAGTGGTGTCGGGTTGTCAGTAGTGTCGGGTTGTCAGTAGTGTCGGGTTGTCAGTAGTGTCGTGTTGTCAGTAGGGGTCGGGTTGTCAGTAGGGGTCGGGTTGTCAGTGTGTCGGGTTGTCAGTAGTGTCGGGTTGTCAGTGGTGTCGGGTTGTCAGTGGTGTCGGGTTGTCAGTAGTGTCGGGTTGTCAGTAGTGTCGGGTTGTCAGGGGGTGTCGGGTTGTCAGTGGTGTCGGGGTGTCAGTGTGTCGGGTTGTCAGTAGGGGTCGGGTTGTCAGTAGTGTCGGGTTGTCAGTAGGTGTCGGGTTGTCAGTAGGGGTCGGGTTGTCAGTAGTGTCGGGTTGTCAGTAGGGGTCGGGTTGTCAGTGGTGTCGGGTTGTCAGTAGTGTCGGGTTGTCAGTAGTGTCGGGTTGTCAGTGGTGTCGGGTTGTCAGTGGTGTCGGGTTGTCAGTAGTGTCGGGTTGTCAGTAGTGTCGGGTTGTCAGTAGTGTCGGGTTGTCAGTAGTGTCGGGTTGTCAGTGGTGTCGGGTTGTCAGTAGTGTCGGGTTGTCAGTAGTGTCGGGTTGTCAGTAGTGTCGGGTTGTCAGTAGTGTCGGGTTGCAGTGGCTCTCAAGAACTCTAGATTGTTGTGTAAGTCTACTGATTTTCATTTGGGATCATTACCGACTTCGCTTAGATGTTTGAGATATTTGTATTTTCTATCAATTACCACATGTTTCACTCTATTAAACATTCATCACGTCGACAATATTATTAATTCAATTAATTATCCAACAAATAAGGCGATATTATATGTACGGATGCAAACGTCGTAATAATTATATCTTTGTAAATTAAGACATTTATGTCATACTTAGGTTTCAACAAAGTGATAACAGCGTACAGTAGGTTGTATATGTAATTATCACGTGATTGTGACGTCAACCGTACCTGGAAGTAGACGTTATTCTCGTCGAAGAGTTCTGACGTCACAGCGTTGTTCTCAGTGAAGGTACAGTTCAGAACGTTGACGACAGCGCGTTCCAGCACCGCCAGCGAACCAAAGCCTTTGCTCAGCGTCGCCGTTGCGCGAACCGCCCCTCCAGAGCCGTCGGCGACGTTTCCGATGAAGTCACTTCCGGTCACCGACACGAACACGTCGCCTCTAAGGGACAGGTCGATGGCGCGAGAATTGTTCCGGAAAGACGAGTCGGCGACGAACAGTTTCACTTTGGTCTTCTCCTTGGCCGCGAGCAGTGAGAAAGCAGCAGTCGGGACATCGCTGTCAAACGCCTGCTGCAGGTTCTCAAACAAACAGCGATGTAGTCTAACCAAGTGCTTCCCGCCGCGTTTGGGGAAGGCCACTGCGATACCGGCACTCGTGGCGTTCCTTGGTGTCGTCCCGCGGAAGGTAGACTGAACGAACGTAGCGCTTGTCGTACCTACGGACGAGAACGCGAGCATGGAATCAATGAAGTCAGACTTGTCTACCAGTACCGTCAGCTGGCGGCAGTCTGTGACGTTCACCACCGTTCTCCCGGAAGTCGCCTGAACGCGTGTTAAGTTTAAGCGGAACTGTTGGCCTTGTGCGTCTATGTGGATGGTTCCCGACAGCTTCAACCCAGACACGTTGAGCTGCCGTATCCCCGTTGTAAGAGAGGTGTTCGTGAAATCCGCTAGGGGCGGGTTGGTTTCTTCACTGAGAAACGTGACGTATCTAGTGACGTTGTGGTCGCCAAGGTTGATTGCATACGACGTTGAGTAAGTACCCAGCAGGTGAATCACCTTGGCCGTGCCACGACGTGACAACACCTTTCTGTAAGCACAAGTGAAAGTGAAAGTAAATACATAATGTATTATAGTAATAATTGGCCTAAATGTAATAATGTGTTTTATTTGAAGTGACGCTTCACAACATATTCAAATACGTACCATGATATAATTGCAATACGAAATTAAATAAACGTATTAATAAATATTATTAAAATACTAGTAACAATAAGAATAAAATAAAAAATATATTGAATAATGCTGCATGTTTAAAGTAAGAAGTAAATTAATAGATATATCAGCAGTTAGACAAACAAAGTACATAATATTAATCATAGTCAATCTATCACAATAATCATATAATAGTATTACTAATAAATAAATATTTACATGATAATCATAATGAATTATTTAGGCAAACATTTAATATAAAATAATATGTCTTGCAGCTTATATATCTAAGTGTGACACTTACCCGACCGTCTTGCAGCTTGTCTATCTAAGTGTGACACTTACCCGACAGTCTTGCAGCTTGTCTATCTAAGTGTGACACTTGCCCATTGTCTTACAGTTTGTCTATCTCAGTGTGACACTTTCCCACTGTCTTACAGCTTGTCTATCTAAGTGTGAAACTTACTCGACTGTCATACAACTTGTCTATCTAATTGTGACACTTACCCGACCGTCTTGCAGCTTGTCTATCTCAGTGTGACACTTTCCCACTGTCTTACAGCTTGTCTATCTCAGTGTGACACTTTCCCACTGTCTTACAGCTTGTCTATCTAAGTGTGAAACTTACTCGACTGTCATACAACTTGTCTATCTAATTGTGACACTTACCCGACCGTCTTGCAGCTTGTCTATCTCAGTGTGACACTTTCCCACTGTCTTACAGCTTGTCTATCTCAGTGTGACACTTTCCCACTGTCTTACATCTTGTCTATCTAAGTGTGAAACTTACTCGACTGTCATACAACTTGTCTATCTAAGTGTGACACTTACCCGACTGTCTTACATCTTGTCTATCTAAGTGTGACACTTACCCGACTGTCTTACATCTTGTATATCTAAGTGTGACACTTACCCGACCGTCTTACAGCTTGTCTGTCTAAGTGTGACACTTACTCGACTGTCATACAACTTGTCTATCTAAGTGTGAAACTTACCCGACTGTCATACAACTTGTCTATCTAAGTGTGACACTTACCCGACTGTCATACAACTTGTCTATCTAAGTGTGACACTTACCCGACTGTCTTACATCTTGTCTATCTAAGTGTGACACTTACCCGACTGTCATACAACTTGTCTATCTAAGTGTGACACTTACCCGACTGTCATACATCTTGTCTATCTCAGTGTGACACTTTCCCACTGTCTTACAGCTTGTCTATCTAAGTGTGAAACTTACTCGACTGTCTTACATCTTGTCTATCTAAGTGTGAAACTTACTCGACTGTCATACAACTTGTCTATCTAAGTGTGACACTTACCCGACTGTCATACAACTTGTCTATCTAAGTGTGACACTTACCCGACTGTCTTACATCTTGTCTATCTAAGTGTGACACTTACCCGACTGTCATACAACTTGTCTATCTAAGTGTGACACTTACCCGACTGTCTTACATCTTGTCTGTCTAAGTGTGACACTTACTCGACTGTCATACAACTTGTCTATCTAAGTGTGACACTTACCCGACTGTCTTACATCTTGTCTATCTAAGTGTGACACTTACTCGACTGTCATACAACTTGTCTATCTAAGTGTGAAACTTACTCGACTGTCATACAACTTGTCTATCTAAGTGTGACACTTACCCGACTGTCTTACATCTTGTCTATCTAAGTGTGACACTTACCCGACTGTCTTACATCTTGTCTATCTAAGTGTGACACTTACTCGACTGTCATACAACTTGTCTATCTAAGTGTGAAACTTACTCGACTGTCATACAACTTGTCTATCTAAGTGTGACACTTACCCGACTGTCTTACATCTTGTCTATCTAAGTGTGACACTTACTCGACTGTCATACAACTTGTCTATCTAAGTGTGAAACTTACTCGACTGTCATACAACTTGTCTATCTAAGTGTGAAACTTACTCGACTGTCATACAACTTGTCTATCTAAGTGTGACACTTACCCGACTGTCTTACATCTTGTCTATCTAAGTGTGACACTTACTCGACTGTCATACAACTTGTCTATCTAAGTGTGAAACTTACTCGACTGTCATACAACTTGTCTATCTAAGTGTGAAACTTACTCGACTGTCATACAACTTGTCTATCTAAGTGTGAAACTTACTCGACTGTCATACAACTTGTCTATCTAAGTGTGAAACTTACTCGACTGTCATACAACTTGTCTATCTAATTGTGACACTTACCCGACCGTCTTGCAGCTTGTCTATCTAAGTGTGACACTTGCCCATTGTTTTGCAGCTTGTCTATCTCAGTGTGACACTTTCCCACTGTCTTACAGCTTGTCTATCTAAGTGTGACACTTACCCGACTGTCTTAAAACTTGTGTATCTAAGTGTAACATTTACCCGACTGTCTTGCAGCTTGTCTGTCTAAGTGTGAAACTTACCCGACTGTCATACAACTTGTCTATCTAAGTGTGACACTTACCCGACTGTCATACAACTTGTCTATCTAAGTGTGACACTTACCCGACTGTCTTACATCTTGTATATCTAAGTGTGACACTTACCCGACCGTCTTACAGCTTGTCTGTCTAAGTGTGACACTTACCCGACTGTCTTACATCTTGTCTATCTAAGTGTGACACTTACCCGACTGTCATACAACTTGTCTATCTAAGTGTGACACTTACCCGACTGTCTTACATCTTGTATATCTAAGTATGACACTTACCCGACCGTCTTACAGCTTGTCTGTTTCGTCTTGCACGACCAAGTGTCATCACCGTCTGGCGACACGTAGTAAGCCTTGGCCGGTTCAACCTTTTCATCTGAAACATGTACGTCAAGTCACTCGACACAATCGTCAATCACACCCTGCACTGTCTGTGTCATGTATCCACGTTGAAACATTACATTTGGATAAACGATATACATAAATATATATTCTAAGCCATATATATATGCCTCATGCATTAAGACTTCTATATTACAAAACAGTGTTTCTCTATTTGTTTGTTTGTTTATTTGCTTTTGTTTTGTTTATTTGTTGGTTTTTTCGTTTGTTTATGGATCCACATCGCCGTCAGTTTTGCATGTATCGAGTTGAAATGTTACGTGCGATGTAGAGGACTCACAAGGATGGTTGGTAGATTTAGAGTTTTACCAGATTCCTTCTAGGTGGATAACTTGGGGTACTCAATACCTCAAAAGGCTGTACGTGGAGCATGCCCAACATCAACGTTTCGTTACGTTTTAGCGCGTCTGCTATATTATTTACACAAACTAAAATGTAGAAGCGGGTGGGACCACAGGAGATCGCAATTTTCGAGTTTTACTGCTGGAGACAGCCTTTTTCACACACACACACACACACACACACACACACACACACACACACACACACACACACACACACACACACACACACACACACACACACACACACACACACACACACACACACACACACACACACACACACACACACACACACACACACACACACACACACACACACACACACACACACACACACACACACACACACACACACACACACACACACACACACACACACACACACACACACACACACACACACACACACACACACACACACACACACACACACACACACACACACACACACACACACACACACACACACACACACACACACACACACACACACACACACACACACACACACACACACACACACACACACACACACACACACACACACACACACACACACACACACACACACACACACACACACACACACACACACACACACACACACACACACACACACACACACACACACACACACACACACACACACACACACACACACACACACACACACACACACACACACACACACACACACACACACACACACACACACACACACACACACACACACACACACACACACACACACACACACACACACACACACACACACACACACACACACACACACACACACACACACACACACACACACACACACACACACACACACACACACACACACACACACACACACACACACACACACACACACACACACACACACACACACACACACACACACACACACACACACACACACACACACACACACACACACACACACACACACACACACACACACACACACACACACACACACACACACACACACACACACACACACACACACACACACACAAAACACACACACACACACACACACACACACACACACACACACACAAATAACGGTTTTAAGATTTTCCAATATACAGGCATACATGTATAATATTTGCAATTGTGTATGTTATGACCGAATGAATTGACCATTGAATTGAATATATGAATGATCTGTATTGATATGTCGTACACCTTACCTTGGACATTGGACTTGTCGTCTACTGTGTGTTGTAGCGCCACCGGCCTGTCTTCTTCAGCTACAAATGATAAAACAACCGTCATTACACTGCTACTTAGTTGACATCTTCTGCTATAAACAACAACAACCTTTATCACATTGCTAGCTGGGCTGATCACGTCTCAAAACGCACTATTTTAAGTTAGCTTTTAATGTGTAATTTACGGACGTGCAATGAACACCAATATTTGACGGAGTGCCAGAAAATATATTTAAATCGTGCCCTAACATTCAACCTTTACCACATCAAATCTGCTTTTAATGTCTAGTTATTTATGTTTACTATTATACTACTACATTATGTTAATAATTATTTGTTTCATAACATGTTATTATAGGTATTAATGTGTTGAAATTTTTCATTTTATTAAGATATTTGATTTATTTTGTTCCTATCTTAGTCTTATTTCATTTATTTATATTCTTATTCAAACTTTCATAGTCACAACTATATCACTAATTTATATTTTATTTATGTATACATAACTTATATTGTTTTTATAGATGACGATGTAGCATGTAGACACTATTGAACAGAGTAAAGTTTAGTATTGTTATAATGATATTTTCTGCTACAAATGATAACAACCGTCACTACATCTCCAAGTAGCTTACACCATCACCTACAGATAACAACAACCGTCACTACATCTCCAAGTAGCTTACACCATCACCTACAGATAACAACAACCGTCACTACATCTCCAAGTAGCTTACACCGTCACCTACAGATAACAACAACCGTCACTACATCTCCAAGTAGCTTACACCATCACCTACAGATAACAACAACCGTCACTACATCTCCAAGTAGCTTACACCGTCACCTACAGATAACAACAACCGTCACTACATCTCCAAGTAGCTTACACCGTCACCTACAGATAACAACAACCGTCACTACATCTCCAAGTAGCTTACACCATCACCTACAGATAACAACAACCGTCACTACATCTCCAAGTAGCTTACACATCACCTACAGATAACAACAACCGTCACTACATCTCCAGGTAGCTTACACCATCACCTACAGATAACAACAACCGTCACTACATCTCCAAGTAGCTTACACCATCACCTACAGATAACAACAACCGTCACTACATCTCCAAGTAGCTTACACCATCACCTACAGATAACAACAACCGTCACTACATCTCCAAGTAGCTTACACCATCACCTACAGATAACAACAACCGTCACTACATCTCCAAGTAGCTTACACCATCACCTACAGATAACAACAACCGTCACTACATCTCCAAGTAGCTTACACCTCACCTACAGATAACAACAACCGTCACTACATCTCCAAGTAGCTTACACCGTCACCTACAGATAACAACAACCGTCACTACATCGCCAGGTAGCTTACACCATCATCTACAGGTAACAACAATCGTCACTACATCTCCAAGTAGCTTACACAATCACCTACAGATAACAACAACCGTCACTACATCTCCAAGTAGCTTACACCATCACCTACAGATAACAACAACTGTCACTATATCGCCAGGTAGCTTACACCATCACCTACAGATACCAACAACCGTCACTATATCGCCAGGTAGCTTACACCATCACCTACAGATAACAACAACCGTCACTATATCGCCAGGTAGCTTACACCATCACCTACAGATAACAACAACCGTCACTACATCGCCAGGTAGCTTACACCATCATCTATATATAACAACAACCGTCACTACATCGCCAGGTAGCTTACACCATCATCTACAGGTAACAACAATCGTCACTACATCGCCAAATAGCTTACACCATCATCTACAGATTACAACAACCGTCAATACATCGCCACGTAGCTTACACCATCATCTACAGATAACAACAACAGTCACTACATCTCCAGGTAGCTTATACCATCATCTACATATAACAACAATTGTCACTACATCGCCAGGTAGCTTACACCATCACCTACAGATAACAAAAACCGTCATCACACTTCCGTCTAGCTTACATCTAGGTTGGTCGGCTTAAAAAGATATTAATTTTCAACTTCGGAGAGCTGTCGTAGTTAACTGCGTGCTTTTTGTTCTTGTGCAGTAGTTGTGTAGTACGTCTTGAAATCAAACTTATTTACCACCGATCATAAAGTAAGATATCATTTGTCAGTGACACGCGGGCGTGCGTGCATGGATTCTTGTGTGCGTGCGTGCGTGTGTGCTTATGTGTATGCGTGCCTGCGACTGTGGATGAGTGTGTGTGAGCATAAGTATGCACATACGTGTGTGTGCGTGCTGCGTGCGTGCATGCGTGCGTGTGTGGTGTCGTTGCGCTGACATTACGATTAAAAATTATGCTCTGCCACTAACCAGAAAGACCCTGACCAACAGGCTAAAGTGACTTTCACGACAAAGCTCTTACCAGAGCACGAGTTTTCGACAACTGCTACGCTGTCTAGGGCGATGTCACTGAGCCGAGACGACCCGATGACACCTTCGAAGGTGACCTGAAAGCGAAGGAAAACAGCCACGTAGACATAAAGCCAAACACGGAAGTAAAGCTGAGGTAAAGGTAAGTTGTTATATGTAAATTAGGACAGGTAAAAGTCGTCATTGGAGCATGAAACCGCCGAAAATGTTTGACGGAACAACAATTTCAAATAAATATGTTTTAACTTTTTTACGAACGGTGGCTACAGTTTCAGAAGATTTAATTGCAATAGGGAGTTAATTCCAGATTGTTGGCGCAACTACAGTAATCCAATTTTAAGCTTAGTTTTAGGAAAAAAGTTGTTTGGAAATGTATGTTCTACTCAGAGAAATGTAGCAGATGTGTGTCGGTTGTTGAGTAGAAAGAATACTATATGTAACATTAGCCAGTTTAAATTTAATTCCATATACAAATCGAAGCCAATACAACTGCTTAACTAGCGGTAGTGATGGTGAGAAACGGGGTGCCTTAAATACCACGCGTGCTAAACAGTTATATTATACACGCACCTGAGTGTGTCCACTCACATGGACGGTCTTCTTCAGCGTGCGCCAGCCGTTCCCGGCAGACCCCAGCCGGAACCACACTGGTCGGGCAGGAGGGGCTGTGACGTCATTGGTGACATACGCTGCTAGACTGCCCACGTGTCGCCCGTACATATGGTAGAGGAACGAGAGACACACGTTTCCCGTGAATTCTATCGTTGGAGTCGTCAGACTGAAAATACGGCACTGTGAGTGTTCAACAGCAGCCATCGTCCGACGAGTGAGTTGTGATTCGTGATTTAAATAAAAATACATCATAATATATTCTATCAAAATAATAGAACTGGAACATATTACATGACTTTTTAACGTTGCATGATTATCTGAAAATATACGTCCATTATGTTGTTGTTATTATTATTATTATTATTATTATTATTATTATTATTATTATTATTATTATTATTATTAATATTATTATTATTCAACATAGGATCACAAACCTTTAATTGTGTGGTTGACGTTTTCCAAACCGACCTATTCGAAGCGCTATTATAACATTTTAAATCGTGGTTACTCTAGGAAACATTTACGTCGCTGTCTACGTACCGTTCCATTGCCGACGCACCGTGTCGTACCACGTGTACCGTACCGTTGCGACGTACGTGTCATTACCCACGTCCCATATTGTCGTTTACGCACGTACCATACCGTAGCGTGTGTCCCTTGCCGTAGTCTTCGCATCTTGCCGTCGCTGACGTACCATGCTGTCGCTGACGTACCATGCTGTCGCTGACGTACCATGCTGTCGCTGACGAACCATGCTGTCGCTGACGTACCATGCTGTCGCCTACGTACCCTGCCATCGCTGATGTACCCTGCCGTCGCTGACGTACCATACCGTCGCTGACGTACCATGCTGTCGCTGACGTACCATACCGTCGCTGACGTACCCTGCCGTCGCTGACGTACCATACCGTCGCTGACGTACCCTGCCGTCGCTGACGTACCATACCGTCGCTGACGTACCATGCTGTCGCTGACGTACCATACCGTCGCTGACGTACCATGCTGTCGCTGACGTACCTCCGTCGCTGACTACCATGCCGTCGCTGACGTACCATACCGTCGCTGACGTACCATGCCGTCGCTGACGTACCATGCCGTCGCTGACGTACCATACCGTCGCTGACGTACCCATACCTGTCGCTGACGTTTCCATGCCGTCGCTGACGTACCCTGCCGTCGCTGACGTACCATACCGTCGCTGACGTACCATGCTGTCGCTGACGTACCATACCGTCGCTGACGTACCCTGCCGTCGCTGACGTACCATACCGTCGCTGACGTACCCTGCCGTCGCTGACGTACCATACCGTCGCTGACGTACCATGCTGTCGCTGACGTACCATACCGTCGCTGACGTACCATGCCGTCGCTGACGTACCATACCGTCGCTGACGTACCATGCTGTCGCTGACGTACCCTGCCGTCGCTGACGTACCATGCCGTCGCTGACGTACCATGCCGTCGCTGACGTACCATACCGTCGCTGACGTACCCTGCCGTCGCTGACGTACCATACCGTCGCTGACGTACCCTGCCGTCGCTGACGTACCATGCCGTCGCTGACGTACCATGCCGTCGCTGACGTACCATACCGTCGCTGACGTACCATGCTGTCGCTGACGTACCATACCGTCGCTGACGTACCCTGCCGTCGCTGACGTACCATACCGTCGCTGACGTACCCTGCCGTCGCTGACGTACCATGCCGTCGCTGACGTACCATGCCGTCGCTGACGTACCATGCCGTCGCTGACGTACCATGCTGTCGCTGACGTACCGTGCCGTTGCCTACATACAATGTTTTAGCCTACGTACCGTGCCGTCGCCTACGTACCGTGTTTTAGCCCACGTACCGTGCTGTCGCCGACTTGCTGCGTCCTGAGGCCTCCAGGTACACGTAGTAGCGGCCCTCCCCCGCCCGGTCTGGGCCCGTCCCGAGGTCAGGGGTCGACCCACTGGCGCGACTCCAGCCGAAGTCACCATCGGCCGACGATGACGTCATGGCGC
>JAODUO010000251.1:322500-330000 GCA_025642075.2 Ridgeia piscesae | reverse complement strand
GATATTGTTTATTAATACATTGTCATTCGCCTGGCTGGACTATTGTGGATGAAGATATTGTTGATTATTACATTGTCATTCGCCTGGCTGGACTATTGTGGATGAAGATGTTGTTGATTATTGCATTGTCATTCGACTGGCTGGACTATGGTAGACGAATATATTGTTGATTATTGCATTGTCACTCGCCTGGCTGGACTATTGTGGATGAAGATGTTGTTGATTATTGCATTGTCATTCGCCTGGTTGGACTATTGTGGATGAAGATGTTGTTGATTATTGCATTGTCACTCGCCTGGCTGGACTATTGTGGATGAAGATGTTGTTGATTATTGCATTGTCATTCGCCTGGCTGGACTATTGTGGATGAAGATATTGTTGATTATTGCATTGTCATTCGCCTGGTTGGACTATTGTGGATGAAGATGTTGTTGATTATTGCATTGTCACTCGCCTGGCTGGACTATTGTGGATGAAGATGTTGTTGATTATTGCATTGTCATTCGCCTGGCTGGACTATTGTGGATGAAGATGTTGTTGATTATTGCATTGTCATTCGCCTGGCTGGACTATTGTGGATGAAGATGTTGTTGATTATTGCATTGTCATTCGCCTGGTTGGACTATTGTGGATGAAGATGTTGTTGATTATTGCATTGTCATTCGCCTGGCTGGACTATTGTGGATGAAGATATTGTTTATTATTTTATTATCTCTCGCCTGGCTGGACTACGGCAGTAGAATAATGTTTATTATTACATGATAACTTGCCTGGCTGGACTAATATGAATAAAGATATTGTTTGTTTATTATTACATTGCCACTCACTTGGCTGGACTATTGTAGCTGAGAACATAGTTTTATTATTGATTACTATATTACAGTTACTCGCCTGGGATTACGTTGAATAATTGTTTACTTTTTCTTCATCAATTATACGTGCACTTTGCTTTAATACTGTGACGAGTGTGTGTGTTTGATGAGTTAAAAGATAAAAAGGTAAAATCTTATATAGCGCAGTGTCCAGTGCCCTGGACTTCTCAAAGTGCTTTATCTTTTCTTCCTTTCTGACCTATTACAGTCAAACACCATCCAAATATCTCAGGAAGAATCCAGTTATTCTATAATTAATGCATGAAGGCTGATCGTACAACTATCCATCATTGTCTACGGCAAGGTACTCATTCATACAGCTGACTGTTGCTTAGTTACTGGTGCGTGTTACCCTACCACATTGTGTCGTGTGTGTGTGTGTTTGATATGAGTTATCTACACACATGACCTTGACACTGTGTTGTGTGTGTGTTTGATATGAGTTATCTGCATACATCACCTTGACATTGTGTCGTGTGTGTGTTTGATATGAGTTATCTGCACACGTCACAGTGACACTGTGTCGTGTGTGTGTTTGATATGAGTTATCTGCACCCGTCACTTTGACACTGTGTCGTGTGTGTGTTTGCATCAGTTATCTGCACACACCACCATGGCACTGTGTCGTGTGTGTGTGTTTGTAAGAGTTATCTGCACACATCACCTTGGCACTGTGTCGTGTGTGTGTGTTTGTAACAGTTATCTGCACACATCACCTTGGCACTGTGTCGTGTGTGTGTGTGTGTGTTGTATGAGTTATCTGCACACATCACCTTGGCACTGTGTCGTGTGTGTGTTTGGATGAGTTATCTGCACACATCACCTTGGCACTGTGTCGTGTGTGTGTTTGGATGAGTTATCTGCACACATCACCTTGACACTGTGTCGTGTGTGTGTGTGTGTGTGTGTGTGTGTGTGTGTGTGTGTGTGTGTGTGTGTGTGTGTGTGTGTGTGTGTGTGTGTGTGTGTGTGTGTGTGTGTGTGTGTGTGTTGTGTGTGTGTGTGTGTGTGTGTGTGTGTGTGTGTGTGTGTGTGTGTGTGTGTGTGTGTGTGTGTGTGTGTGTGTGTGTGTGTGTGTGTGTGTGTGTGTGTGTGTGTGTGTGTTGTAAGAGTTATCTGCACACATCACCTTGGCACTGTGTCCTGTCTAGAGTCAGACGGACGCCGTCAACTGCGATGTCGCCGTACTCCGGGCCACCGACGGTCGCCTCGAAGATGACCTGTCGCCGACACACAACGTTAAATTACTAGTGTTTATATATTACTAGTGTATACATATTACTAGTCTTTACATAGTACTAATATTTACATATTTCTAGTGTTTACATATTACTAGTGTTTACGTATAACTACTGTTTATGTATTACTCGTGTTTACTTATTACTAGTGCCACTATCTACAGACGTGTCTATGTTATGTTAATCAGTATGCGTGCCGACGTGCACATAATGTGTGTGTAATAATATTAATAATATTAATAGTAATAATGTTAATAGTATTAATAATATTGATAATATTAATAGTATTAATATTATCAATATTATCATTACTAATACTATTAATAGTCTTAATAATATTAATAATAATACTCCTAATATCAATAGTATTGATACTAATACTAATATTAACAGTATTGATGTCAACAAATTTTGTGTTTATGTTTATGTTTATGTTTATGTTTATGTTTATGTTTTTGTTTTTGTTTATGTTTATGCTTATGCTTATGCTTATGCTTATGCTTATGCTTATGCTTATGCTTATGCTTATGCTTATGCTTTTGTTTATGTTTATGTTTATGTTTATGTTTATGTTTACGTTTACGTTTACGTTTACGTTTACGTTTACGTTTACGTTTACGTTTACGTTTACGTTAACGTTAACGTTAACGTTAACGTTAACGTTAACGTTTACGTTTACGTTATACATTAACATTAACATTAACATTAACATTAACATTAACATTAACATTAACATTAACATTAACATTAACATTAACATTAACATTAACATTAACAATTAATAATAATAACAAAAATAAGAATAATAAGAATAATAAGAATAATGCGATAACTTCTATAGCGCCTAAGTCATGGGAATACAGCACAGAGGTTGATCAAGACAAAAGGGTTGATCAATTAATAAACCGAGTCAATAAACATTCCAGTTGTGAAGAGATGAATTGGTACGCCATGGAGTTATGACGGATAGTCAAGGTTGTAAAGATACGTGTTTTTAAAATACGACGGAATTAACAATATTTTATATGTGATCTGACAGCAGACAGAAGCATATTCCAAACAAGAGGCGCAGCTGCAGAAAAAATCCCCAATCCCCGTCGGCTCAAGTGGTGTTTATTCCAGGGGCAAATAGTAAATTGGCACTAGACTCACAAACTGAATCACAACTAGATCATTCAAGCTGGATAGGTTTTCTTATATCAGTAAGCAATGCATTTAAATGCGATGGTTTCTTACAATAAAGTGCCTGGTGTGGAACCCCCAAGTTAACCAACCACCCGGACGAATTTTGCAAAGCCAACATTTTAGCCCGATACTTGCATAAGTTATGCAAATGTGGGTCCACCAACAAACATAGAAAAACGTTTTATATTAAATTTATAGGTATTTATTGACCCATTACAATGTGTAGTTTAGTGTCCTGCCAGTCGGTGGGTGTCCCCCGTGTATCTACCTGGAACGTGTCGTTCGTGTGTACCATGACACGTGCTGTCTGCCACGTGTCGTGACTGTAGAGACCCTCTCGGAACACGACTGTCGTGTCGGCTCCGTGAGTCACATACACGGTCAAATAGCCTGTCTCAGAGCCCCGGATGTGGAAGCTGAAGACGAGACAGGAAGAGCCGCG
Source organism: Ridgeia piscesae (assembly GCA_025642075.2). Taxonomy (NCBI): domain Eukaryota; kingdom Metazoa; phylum Annelida; class Polychaeta; order Sabellida; family Siboglinidae; genus Ridgeia; species Ridgeia piscesae. Next base: position 326,263 of record JAODUO010000251.1, on the reverse strand, counting down.
AAACGTGATCTCCGGGCTGACGAGTCTGCAACATAATGCGGTCGGTTTTAAGGACAACACATGACGACGCGTGACAGTGTATGACGAGACATGACTACAGAGAGCACAGTAGAGAGGTCTAACTTTCTTATCACCTGATTCTCGCCTGACTGGTTGCGATTCAAAGCTTTGACAATTTAAAATATTGTTATCAGTTCACATCAATTTGGAAGGGAAGTAACACTAAGACTGTTGTACCCTTGTACCTATGCCATGTGACCCTAAAGAGTGACACCAGCTATTGAGTTACCAACTCGCTAAATGTAGATAAGGACATTGGAATAAGTCAACAATTACGTATCTCTAAACATACGTCGACCTTTTTATAACATAACTATGTATGGCACTAGTTTGGTTGCCAAAGCTGTTTTGGGGCCTGAACCTGCACTGACCTATAGTATTTTCTCACTAGATGCCACATTCTTTACACTTCTATAAAGAATATATTAGGTGGATATCACAACAATACTGGCTGACTAACTATGGGGCTATGAGATGAAGGTGCCGGTGTTTCACTCACAGCGCCACGTCCCCTGAAGTCCGAGGGTCGCTCGACTCTATGTACACGTAGTAGTCGCCACTGGCTGCGAACCACGGGCCGGTGGTGGCCGAAGGTGTCTGGCCGGACAGTCTCGTCCACTCAAAGTCCTTCTGCAGGGAGACCACCGCGCCCCGTCGCATCCCGCACATGTCGTCTTCCTCAAAGTCGCACTCGAACAGGGCGGCTGCAAGACGGACCAATCACTACGTCTGCCCACTGACCATTCTTTCATATCCGCGGGCACTTTTTGGCCATTTAGCAAGACATTTCCCTCAAATACTCTGATTGGTATAACCATTTCACAAGCATTCATTCAGAAAGGGATTACTTTGTTAATTAATTTCCACTTAAGCAAATGTTCTCTAAAAATGTAACGCGTGTGCGGAGCAATACACATTTAGGAACTATATTTCTCGTAGTAATTTTCACTAACCATATCGGGGCCTTTATACAACAAACGGCTCCGAAATATTGGGGGTTCAAATAACCTCGTCTAGCTTGCCTACCTTGAGTCGTAACAGATATCGTCGTGTTGTTGACAGTGTAAGTGAACGACGCGGACAGTAGGCTCTGGGAAACGACACGACTTAATTCGCTCACATCAACCGGATCTCGGAATCGCGCGGTCACTCTTGTTCCGACACTGCCTTGCCTGCATCGACACATGACACAAGTATCATCGCAACACGACACAAATGCCAAGTGTCATGACAACACGATACATTGTTGTCGCAACAGGTCGGACACTCACACAAGTGTCAAGGCTTTACAACACATTGTTATAGTAACACGAAATAAATAGCATTGCAACACGATACTAGTGGCATCGCAACACGAGAGAGATATCATCGCAACACACAACAAGAATAATTGTAATACGACACATTATTATAGGAACACGACACAAATACCATCGCAACACGACATAAGTATTATCGCAACATGACACACACAGGCCTATCATCGCAACAAGATATATGTATCATTGCAACGTGACACAAGTGTCATTGCAATACGGCTCACGTATCATATTGCTGATTACAGCGTGTGTGTGTGTGTGTGTGTGTGTGTGTGTGTGTGTGTGTGTGTGTGTGTGTGTGTGTGTGTGTGTGTGTGTGTGTGTGTGTGTGTGTGTGTGTGTGTGTGTGTGTGTGTGTGTGTGTGTGTGTGTGTGTGGGCGTGTGTGTATGTATGTATGTATGTATGTATGTATTATATATATATATATAATATATATATATATATATATATATATATATATATATATGTGTGTGTGCGTGTGTGCGCGCGTGTGTGTTTTTGTGTGTGTTTGTGTATGAGTTTGTGTGTGAGTGTATAAGTGTATGTATGTGTGTGTGCGTGCGTGCGTGCGTGTGTGTGTTTGTGTGTGTGTGTGTCCGTGCGTCTTCTTGTTTTTATGCGTTTCGCGGTGCACATGCTTGCATTCTCGTGAGAGTTATTGTACGATCTAGTGAATCAGTTAACGCCGCAGACATAGGAATTTATGACTTTACGCTGAATCATCTCACGTACTTCAGAATGTTTGAGGTATCCTATGACATCAGTCAAATTTGTTGGTGCACATATGAGTGATATTTCGTTACATATTCATAACATTTTTATCCTCATTTAACATACCAGAATTCTGTGTTGTATTCCGTCAGTGACACTCCGTTGTCCGAGAATGCACCGGTCAACTGGAAATGTAATACCAAATACATCAGCCACAAACTACATTAGTCATATTTATAATATCACTTTCATGTTTTTATTATAAACACACCTATACGTGATAGTACCCGGCTTTTAAGAGATTTCTAGTCCAAGACACCGGGTCACACTCTGCCGTAATTACTGAACATTCACGCAAGTTCAATGCGCTCTGAGAACAGCATACATCCAAAACAATAACCAAATTAGATCACAACTACAGAGAAAAGTGTTAACTCAATGGCTTTATAGAAATTTACCCGTTCTAAAAAGTCAAGAAATCAATTGCAACATTTATAATTTTAAGTTAATTACCAACCTTACACCAAGATATTTCATACCTTTGTTTTAATTTTATTTGACATTTCCTTAAATCGGTCACTCTCAGGATCGTTCAAGGCGTCGTTGTATTCCTGATCCAAGATGGTGAATTCGATCAAGTAAACGTACGGAGAACTATCTGTAATCACACAGAAGAGATTTAGTAATAAGTTGATTAGCATTAAATAACTCTGCCAATCCAGTCATGCTTTACCAGATAAATACTCACAGCAAATAATTGACCTTTCGATATTTTGTCAGAAATTCACGTACTTTGGAGCATAGTTTGTGAAACGTCGTGCGTTTCCCAAACTATACTCTAAAGTATGTAACTATCGTATAAAATAACTAAAATCTTGGAGCCGTGAACAATAACTTTTATATTTTCACAGTGAGCGATAAATTTTTATATGAAATACGAAACATGAAATCAAACGTTATAGTAATATTTACAGTGTATATTACATTTAATAACCGCTATATATATATATTAATATATATATATATATATATATATATATATATATATATATATATATATATATATAATATATATATATATATATATTACATCGTGAATGAGCAAATATAGCAAGATCTTTTCTCATTCTCTAGGTAGACATCTATCATTAGTTACCAAGCTGTTTCCAGGAACTGACACAAACTGTAGAGTGCGGAACATAAAATGCCCAGTTACACATTTCTTGAGGCTCGACCCATTTACGGGGAGAGAGAGAAGGATAGCTAGCGCAGGCAAATTCAGACGGTCTAGGGGGACATGGTTCCCAACTCCCCTTCCCCATTATACGCCCCTGGACCCTTGGTGACTGACCTTGCTCACAATGGAGTCCGTATCTACTTCCGGGGCACAGACACTTGTATCCGGCAGCGTCGTTTTCACATGTGCCGCCATATTGGCATGGATTACTGGCACAGTTGTCTACAACTGATTTGAATGGATTCTTTGAGAATTTAAAATTATATAACGTATGCAATTTGGTCATGTTAACAAAATCACTTCATGTATTTCTATGCCAAACATTATTTAAAATGTTGTGTTATTTATCAATGAAAACATGTCGGAAAAATAACTCGTTTTTACTTCTGGATCCGTCAGTGCTAATGGTATAAGGCATGGCCATGAATATTCAG
>JAODUO010000251.1:307500-317500 GCA_025642075.2 Ridgeia piscesae | reverse complement strand
GAGTCGTATCAGTCGGTGGCGTATCAGTCAGAGTCGTATCAGTCGGTGTCGTATCAGTCAGAGTCGTATCAGTCGGTGGCGTATCAGTCAGAGTCGTATCAGTCGGTGGCGTCTCAGTCGGTGACGTATGTGTCGTCATTTCATCAGTAATTGCTGCATCTTTCGTTGTCGTAATCGACGCTGTGGTAATTGCTGTTTCATCGGGATCGACGAATCCTGAAAATGGTGTGACTTTTTATTCACATGATAATGGCTTCTGTTAGAGCTGGATTCTTCCAAATTTACAGTCAAAGTGTTTATACCTATTTGCAGTTTCTAATTAATCATGTTAATATAACAATTGCATGTAATTGTATATCATTAATGTTTTGTTAATCGCCAACGACCTGGACAATATATTGAAAAAATACATTAATACAGTAAACGTTGAATGCATGTATCAAGCTTAGAACGAATGCCTTAAATAAATTTCGAAATTTCTGTTTGAATAACAATTTTGTACGACGTTGTTCCAGAAAGGACAAGTAGAGACCTGCAGCAAACAATGCAGTTACACGTATGTGCTGGAATAGAGAAATATTTAACAGACGTAGCATAGTGTTTCAATAACGAATAGTTATTGCAGTGTATGCATAAGAGGTCACATCAAATTCACCGTTCTCTTGTTTTGTCTTTTTATTATAAGAACTTAGAAAATAACACAATATTTAATAATAGTTCAATGTTAAATTGCTATACCTTCGCACGCCCGATCCATAACCATAATAGTATCGATGGCAATATCGCTGTCAAATGAACGACCGACGACTGCTTCGAACAGAAGCTGCAAAATGAAAAAGAAGACAACATAATATAAACATCTGCTACAGCAAATTATAAGGATACTTTGAGAATATTAAACTCTTTGTAATGTACAGATTTTTTATTAATCCCGTTTAAATAACTATTCCGTGACATTCTAAGCTTTCCAGTCAGACTTCCGTTTTATCCGACAACTTCACAGTGTGTAAAGTCAACGGTCACTGCATGGTTCACTGCACTTACATGAATATTCATTATGATCGGGCTGCATAATTATTCGAGTGGTTGCGCAGATCCAATATCTCTACATAAAAGTAGCAGAGAATGTCTTTATGATAAATTATCGTACAGTTGATTTCGAACGTCACCTTACAAAGAATTCATTTAATACGTGCTCATCGCTGGACGAGGAGAGCGAAAGTTAGTTATACCCAATAAGCAGAAACAAGACTCTGCAGACGCAGTGCACCACGGGAAATATCGGTAATAGAAAATGCATCATAACTAAATATGTGTTGAACTGCTTTTGTACAACAGCTATATTTCACATAAGGGGTTTCTTGTAAAAATAGATAATATCGGTAAATATCGTGCACGAAAATCCAATACAGGTGATAACGACAGGGGGATATGTTACCCGTTTTCATTTCATTTCTACACACCAGCATGTCGCCCCACACGTAGATGGTTAGTTCAACACCGATCCACTCCTTCCCGGCATGCCCTGCGTGCGCCCACACTGAGCGAACAAAGCGCGTTGAATCGCTGAGGTAGAGCGTGAGACTGCCCATGTTGATGCCGTCCATGTGGTAGTAGAAGGACACGCACACATATCCCTCTCCCTCGTGTGGAATGACGGGGGTCGCCAGACTATGATGAACAGGAAGACTATTATTAGTATTTGTAATTATTACTACCGTATATCCGGGCGTACACACATCACAATAAAACATACGTGGAATCATACTGGAGTTTAAAGGAAAAGATAACAAAATGTATATCATGGTAAATTTGATCTTATATATAACAATGATAATAGGGTGTATATATATATATATATATATATATATATATATATATATATATATATTATATACTATTTATATGTAAAATATATATATATATATATATATATATATATATATATATATATATATATATATATATATATATACCTATTTATTGTTATATATATCATAATATATATATATATATATATATATATATATATATATATAGCGTAATATCAAAACGAAACCATTAGATTAACCAAGAAATCAAATAAGTAAATGCTAAATTAGTTAAACAGTTCCCCAGTGGAAGTTAGCCAATTTAAACAAATGCGTCTTAAGGACAGTCTTGAATCTAGTTAGAGTGTCTGGTTGACGAATGTTTTCAGGAAAACGGTTCCAAAGTGCTAGAGTTGCTATCCGATAACGATCATTTCATGTTTACAGTTCCAGTATGACGACAATTTAGGGGCTTTGTAATAACTTATGTGACAGAATCGTTAAAACAGAACAAGATCGGACACGAAAAATGTTAGATTTAAACTGGAGAGGTGATTACCGAGCTACGCCGTGTGGTTGTTTACCGCTAGCTTCGCAGTACACGTAATGTTCGCCAGAGTGCGCCACCGTCGGTCCGGTGAAAATGGACGGCGTGGAGCCGTTAATAAGCACCCACGACGCGCTACCCTGCTCAGTCGTCACGCCACAACCGTAGATGTCCTCGAAACTGCAGAAGAACAGTGAACCTAAAACAGCCAAACATATCATTTAAAATGATTTGTGACTTAATTCTACTATCGACACTTGTTATCGCCGTGGGAAGGTCGTAGAGCTAGCAACCAACATCCCACGTAAAGAGTCTCCAGTGATTTCAGATAATTGTACGCATTTTTGGCTGATATAATTATTATAGTGGACTTCATGTCAACTTGTCCTCGATCTGAACTCCCCCAGACTGCTATCATTCGCCTTCAAAGACATACAAACAGGGACAAATGTAGCCATTGGCTCAGCTTTCAAGTTGAAAAAAACACACTTAAAAAAACCTTTTAAGTTGTCATTGCTTTCTACGTATCTGTACACTGTAAACGTTTTCGTAAACGCACAGTTAAATCAGTGTGCTAGTAACACAAACATCAAGCGCCTGTGCATAAATTATGTACATTATTGCTTAATGTATTATATTATGTTTATAGTTTAAGAAGGGCATGATAATATAAGTCTATGACTTGAGCCTTGACCTTCCAACAGCAGCAGCAGACTTCACTGTATATGTATCATGTCTGTTTTACGTTTTTTTAATTAACGTAATTCAAAATAATTAATTAACTAGTTAATTAATTGATTAATTCATCGGACAGGGTAACACCACCATAGCTGCTTACAGAGATATGGCGTTGTTTCCGGAGGACAGCCTTAGGCGGTTCAAACAATAACAAGAGGAATGCGTTCGGCGACACAAACAATGATAAGAGGAATGCGTTAGGCGGCACAAACAATGATAAGAGGAATGCGTTAGGCGACACAAACAATGATAAGAGGAATGCGTTAGGCGACACAAACAATGATAAGAGGAATACGTTAGGCGGCACAAGCAATGATAAAAGGAAAGCGTTAGGCGACACAAACAATGATAAGAGGAATGCGTTAGGCGGCACAAGCAAAGATAAGAGGAATGCGTTAGGCGACACAAACAATGATAAGAGGAATGCGTTAGGCGACACAAACAATGATAAGAGGAATGCGTTAGGCGACACAAACAATGATAAGAGGAATACGTTAGGAGCACAAAAAATGATAAGAGGAATGCGTTAGGCGGTACAAGCAATGATAAGAGGAATGCGTTAGGCGGTACAAGCAATGACAAAGGGAATGCGTTAGGCGGCACAAGCAATGATAAGAGGAATGCGTTAGGCGGTACAAGCAATGATAAGAGGAATGCGTTAGGCGGTAAAAGCAATGATAAGAGGAATGCGTTAGGCGGTAAAAGCAATGATAAGAGGAATGCGTTAGGCGACATAAGCAGTGATCAGAGAAATGCGTTAGGCGGCACAAGCAATGATAAGAGGAATGCGTTAGGCGGCACAAGCAATGATAAGAGAAATGCATTAGGCGGCACAAGCAATGATAAAAGGAAAGCGTTAGGCGGCACAAGCAATGATGAGAGGAATGCGTTAGGCGGCACAAACAATGATAAGAGGAATGCGTTAGGCGGTACAAGCAATGATAAGAGGAATGCGTTAGGCGGTACAAGCAATGATAAGAGGAATGCGTTAGGCGGTACAAGCAATGATAAGAGGAATGCGTTAGGCGGTACAAGCAATGATAAGAGGAATGCGTTAGGCGGTAAAAGCAATGATAAGAGGAATGCGTTAGGCGTAAGAACCAATGATAAGAGGAATGCGTTAGGCGGTACAAGCAATGATAAGAGGAATGCGTTAGGCGGAACAAGCAATGATAAGAGGAATGCGTTAGGCGGCACAAGCAATGATAAAAGGAAAAATGCGTTAGGCGGCACAAGCAATGATAAGAGGAATGCGTTAGGCGGCACAAGCAATGATAAAAGGAAAGCGTTAGGCGGCACAAGCAATGATGGAGAGGGGAATGCGTTAGGCGGCACAAGCAATGATAAGAGGAATGCGTTAGGCGGTACAAGCAATGATAAGAGGAATGCGTTAGGCGGTACAAGCAATGATAAGTGGAATGCGTTAGGCGGCACAAGCAATGATAAGAGGAATGCGTTAGGCGGTACAAGCAATGATAAGAGGAATGCGTTAGGCGGTAAAAAGCAATGATAAGAGGAATGCGTTAGGCGGCACAACAATGATAAGAGGAATGCGTTAGGCGGCACAAGCAATGATAAGAGGAATGCGTTAGGCGGCACAAGCAATGATAAGAGGAATGCGTTAGGCGGCACAAGCAATGATAAAAGGAAAGCGTTAGGCGGCACAAGCAATGATAAGAATGCGTTAGTGGCACAAGCAATGATAAGGGAAACGTTAGGCGCACAAGCAATGATAAGAGGAATGCGTTAGGCAGCACAAGCAATGATAAAAGGAAAGCGTTAGGCGGCACAAGCAATGATAAGGGGAATGCGTTAGGCGGCACAAGCAATGATAAGAGGAATGCGTTAGGCGGCACAAGCAATGATAAGAGGAATGCGTTAGGCGGCACAAGCAATGATAAGAGGAATGCGTTAGGCGGCACAAGCAATGATAAAGGGAAGCGTTAGGCGGCACAAGCAATGATAAGAGGAATGCGTTAGGCGGCACAAACAATGATAAAAGGAAGCGTTAGGCGGCACAAACAATGATAAGAGGAATGCGTTAGGCGGCACAAACAATGATAAGAGGGAAGCGTTAGGCGGCACAAGCAATGATAAGAGGAATGCGTTAGGCGGCACAAACAATGATAAAAGGAAAGCGTTAGGCGGCACAAAAACGATAAAGGAATGCGTTAGGCGGCACAAGCAATGATAAGAGGAATGCGTTAGGCGGCACAAACAATGATAAAAGGAAAGCGTTAGGCGGCACAAGCAATGATAAGAGGAATGCGTTAGGCGGCACAAGCAATGATAAGGGGAATGCGTTAGGCGGCACAAGCAATGATAAGGGGAATGCGTTAGGCAGCACAAGCAATGATAAAAGGAAAGCGTTAGGCGGCACAAGCAATGATAAGGGAATGCGTTAGGCAGCACAAGCAATGATAAAAGGAAAGCGTTAGGCGGCACAAGCAATGATACGGGGAATGCGTTAGGAAGCACAAGCAATGATAAAAGGAAAGCGTTAGGCGGCACAAGCAATGATAAGGGGAATGCGTTAGGCGGCATAAGCTATGATAAGGGGAATGCGTTAGGCGGCACAAGCAATGATAAGAGGAATGCGTTAGGCGGCACAAGCAATGATAAGAGGGAAGCGTTAGGCGGCACAGCAATGATAAGGGGAATGCGTTAGGCGGCACAAACAATGGTAAGAGGAATGAGATAGGCGGCACAAGCAATGACAAGAGGAATGAGTTAGGCGGCACAAGCAATGACAAGGGGAATGAGTTAGGCGGCACAAGCAATGATAAGGGGAATGCGTTAGGCGGCACAAACAATGGTAAGAGGAATGAGTTAGGCGGCACAAGCAATGACAAGAGGAATGAGTTAGGCGGCACAAGCAATGACAATGGGAATGAGTTAGGCGGCACAAGCAATGACAAGAGGAATGAGTTAGGCGGCACAAGCAATGATAAGGGAATGCGTTAGGCGGCACAAGCAATGATAAGAGGAATGCGTTAGGCGGCACAAGCAATGATAAGAGGAATGCGTTAGGCGGCACAAGCAATGATAAGAGGAATGCGTTAGGCGGCACAAGCAATGATAAGAGGAATGCGTTAGGCGGCACAAACAATGATAAGAGGAATGCGTTAGGCGGCACAAGCAATGATAAGAATGCGTTAGGCGGCACAAACAATGATAAGAGGAATGCGTTAGGCGGCACAAGCAATGATAAGAGGAATGCGTTAGGCGGCACAAACAATGATAAGGGGAATGAGTTAGGCGGCACAAGCAATGAAAGAGGAATGGTTAGCGGACAAGCAATGACAAGGGGAATGGTTAGGCGGCACAAACAATGGTAAGAGGAATGAGTTAGGCGGCACAAGCAATGATCAAGAGGAATGCGTTAGGCGGCACAAGCAATGATCAGAGGAATGCGTTAGGCGGCACAAGCAATGATAAGAGGAATGCGTTAGGCGGCACAAGCAATGATAAGAGGAATGAGTTAGGCGGCACAAGCAATGACAAGAGGAATGAGTTAGGCGGCACAAGCAATGACAAGAGGAATGAGTTAGGCGGCACAAGCAATGACAAGAGGAATGAGTTAGGCGGCACAAGCAATGACAAGAGGAATGAGTTAGGCGGCACAAGCAATGACAAGAGGAATGAGTTAGGCGGCACAAGCAATGACAAGAGGAATGAGTTAGGCGGCACAAGCAATGACAAGAGGAATGAGTTAGGCGGCACAAGCAATGACAAGAGGAATGAGTTAGGCGGCACAAGTAATGACAAGAGGAATGAGTTAGGCGGCACAAGCAATGACAAGAGGAATGAGTTAGGCGGCACAAGCAATGACAAGAGGAATGAGTTAGGCGGCACAAGTAATGACAAGAGGAATGAGTTAGGCGGCACAAGTAATGACAAGAGGAATGAGTTAGGCGGCACAAGTAATGACAAGAGGAATGAGTTAGGCGGCACAAGTAATGACAAGAGGAATGAGTTAGGCGGCACAAGCAATGACAAGAGGAATGAGTTAGGCGGCACAAGCAATGACAAGAGGAATGAGTTAGGCGGCACAAGCAATGACAAGAGGAATGAGTTAGGCGGCACAAGCAATGACAAGAGGAATGAGTTAGGCGGCACAAGCAATGACAAGGGGAATGTCTTACGCGGCACAAGCAATGACAAGGGCAATGTCTTAGGTGGCAAATGCAATGTCTAGGTTATATGCACTGACAAAGGCACCGAGCGGCTACTGTCTGCTACTTGCCTGTCTTGTTTACTGGTGCTTTCGTCGGTGTCGCTGTCGTCGAAACTGGAGACGTTTCAAGCCCTGTAAATAAAACACACTGATAAAAATGTATCTGTTTTTAAGGCGTTTATGCCAGTTCCTTTGCTCAGAATTGACAGAGCTGTATTTTGTAACGGGAAGTCTGCTGTCTAAGACGTGCGAAAGTTAAACATCAAAGGGTATTTCCGTTAACTCTGCTCACCTCGGCATTATTGTCTATCAATTTTCTTTTCGAAACTGGCTGTTTTGTTTATCATTTGAACGTGTTGCAGGCGGAATCTTTCTAATTGCGAACATTGTTTCGAGCTAAATAAAATAACTAAATACATATTAACATCCAGCAAACCTTCAACATGCGTCTTATATGACCATAGAAACATAATACTGAATGAATGAAAAAACTTACCCCAGAGTAGGGTGAAATGTCTGATTGGTTCTTAGACAGAATTTGAAATAACAAGTTAAACAACGATACCCATTTCATCAGATATTATTTTAATAACAAACTATTCAAAATTAAACTTATATTCACACAAAAATAAACAGAAATGCAAATTTGCCGTTGTTTATGAAGCAGGATAGGCCTCGATTACCCAGGCTCCGTGAGGTGGCAGCACTTTACACAGATAACACTCAAAAGCCAGACTATCTTCTCGGCGAAGTTAGGCAGCCTAGCGACACTTGGTTGAGAGAGACTGGTGGACACTTACCATCGCAGACGACGCCGGCATTGGCGGCGGTGTCGCATGTGTCGTCTGGGTTCGTGCTGGAGCACTGCAGCACGTTCTCCTCGTCACCCACACAGCCGAGGTTGCTGGCGAACACTAGCCCAGTACCCGGCGGCATCGTCACGTTTGCTGCCCTCCCCTCTCTGACAGAAACACATTAATATGACTATAAGATGTGAGAGGACTTTGTAAATATCAAACATTCTGATAATGCATTTGTTTTGACACGATTGATAACACCCTTCAAATAAAATATTTGTGCAAAGGCTTGCAACATGTTGTGATACATTTACTTGTAACTATGGAGTATATCTTCAAACAACGCAGTTGATACAAAACATACAAGACGTGTGTATATACAAATAGAGTTCTAATCCTTGCTGTCGAAAGTATTGATTAGAGTATATTAATATTATTACACACTAGTGAATTGTAACTGGTGTGTTATGTATAACAACTAAACACAAGTTTAAAGTCGTGGTATCATGTGTAGCAAGATCTAGCCACCTGTACCCATCTGTATCCATGTTTACCCACCTGTACCCATGTTTACCTACCTGTTCCCACCTGTACCCATGTTTACATACATGTACCCACATGTACCCATGTTTACCCACCTGTACCTACCTGTATCCGTGTTTACCCACCTGTACCCACCTGTATTCGTGTCTTACCCACCTGTATCCAACTGTATCCATGTTTACACACCTGTATCCACCTGTATCCATGTTTACACACCTGTACCCACCTGTATCCGTGTTTACCCACCTGTATCCACCTGTATCCATATTTACCCATGTGTACCCACCTTTTTCATATTTACCCACCTTTACCTCCCTGTATGCAAGTTTACCCACCTATACCCACCTGTATCCATGTTTACCCACCTGTACCCACATGTATTCATGTTTACCCACCTGTACCCACCTGTATCCATGTTTACCCATCTGTAGCCACCTGTATCAATGTTTACCCACCTGTACCCACCTGTATCCGTGTTTACCCACCTGTACCAACCTGTACCCACCTGTACCCACCTGTATCCATGTTTACCCACTTGTATCCGTGTTTACCCACCTGTACCCACCTGTTCCCACCTGTATCCATGTTTACCCACCTGTACCCACCTGTACCCCCTGTATCCATGTTTACCCACCTGTACCCACCCGTATCCATGTTACTCACATTTACCCATCTGTATCCACTTATATTCACTTGTAACAACCTGTATCCATGTGTACCCATTTTAATCCAAATATACCCTCCTGTGTCAACCTGTTGCAACAACATGTGTCCACGAGAACCCACCTGTACCCATCTGTAGCCACCCGTCTTTACGCCTACCCAGGTTTACCCACCTGTATCCAAGTTGTCGACATATAACAAGTGCATCGTTATTGTCGAAGCCGTGATTACAAAAGCTGCGCCATCTGCTTCTGTAATATATTTCTACGAGGCCTTCGTTGTTGCCTTCGCCAGTTGCAGTCAATCTCAAATCTGAAAACAAGATACAACAACTAATAATTTACACTATTAATTCAGGAACACCATTGTTGCCGATTATATTTCCGGTGAAGCACCTATACCACTAACTGATAATTCTTAATTGTATTTTCTTTTCTGATATGTTGGTGTTGATGAAATGGTTACCCAGATCACTTCCCATCAATGAAATACGGATGTGCTTCTCTAAGACGCAAAATTTACCAGAGAAAAGGACATATCGCCGCATATATTGTCCAAAAATTTCAACATTCTAAAGGAACACTTCACACGGAATGGTGAGAATTCGGGGGGACTGAATGCGAAATTTAGATGTCCCAATACATTTTTATGTCGCGGGAACCGTAGATCGTCATAAGCAGCAGGGGCTTGAACAAGACAGACCGGCAAACTATTAAAGATCAGT
>JAODUO010000251.1:290000-295000 GCA_025642075.2 Ridgeia piscesae | reverse complement strand
CCTGTAATAAGACATCACATGTAACAGGTGAACCATGGTCAGGTCTAACACCATGGGGCGGCCCGTTGCCTAAACGCCTCACAACACCGCTCATATGTATACGTGGGAAAGTATATGCTTACTGACTGGTCGATGAATATCTCTCAAAGGAGAATGTAGTTACACGATTATATGCCTCCGGCATCTTGTGCTGCATATTCAGCCATAATTATGACACATTAGGGGTTATTTGAAAACGACGATATCATGTTACGTAAGTAATGAGATATAGTTATTTTAACGATGCGACTACGGAACGTGATATTTTTATCAGACACCACACGCGATGTGTTTTCCACGCAGCTGTGGTAAACAGGAAGGAAGTTAATGTAAAAGAAGAAGCTTATGAGGAATCGAACGAATGGGAAAACTACGGCTAAACATTAGAGGGAAAGTAGTTGGAAATGTTGACAGTTGACAGAGAGTACAGTGCAGGAATAGCCGCCCTTTGACCTGGTGAACTGACCTCGACACTGGACCCTTGATACTAGTTATCGATTTATGTTTTCTGTTATCCCCATAATAGAAAACATAAATCGAGGACCAATGTCGAGGTCAAATGTCGAGGACCAGTGTTGAGATCAAATGTCGAGGACCAATGTCGAGTCCAGTGCCGAGGTCCAGTGTCGAGGACCAGTGTCGAGGATCAGTGTCAAGGACCAATGTCGAGGTGCAGTGTCAAGGTCCAGTGCCAAGGACCAGAGTCGATGTCCAGTGTCAAGGTCCAGTGTCGAGGACGAGTGTCGAGTTCTAGTGTCAAGGACCACTGTCGAGAACCAGTGTCAGGGTCCACATTCAAGGACCAATGTAGACAACCAGTGTCAAGGTCCAATGTCGAGGTCCAGTGTCGAAGTCCAGTGTCGAGGTTCAGAATCTAGGTCCAGTGTCGAGGACCAGTGTCGAGGACCAGTGTCGAGGTCCAGTGTCAAGGACCACTGTCGAGAACCAGTGTCAGGGTCCACATTCAAGGACCAATGTAGACAACCAGTGTCAAGGTCCAATGTCGAGGTCCAGTGTCGAAGTCCAGTGTCGAGGTCCAGAATCTAGGTCCAGTGTCAAGGTCCAATGTCGAGGTCCAGTGTCGAAGTCCAGTGTCGAGGTCCAGAATCTAGGTTCAGTGTCGAGGTCCAGTGTCGAGGTCCAGTGTCGAGGTCCAGTGTCGAGGTCCAGTGTCGAGGTCCAGTGTCGAGGTCCAGTGTCGAGGTCCAGTGTCGAGGTCCAGTGTCGAGGTCCAGTGTCGAGGTCCAGTGTCGAGGTCCAGTTCAGGTCCAGTGTCGAGTCCAGTGTCAGGTCCAGTGTCGAGGTCCAGTGTCGAGGTCCAGTGTCGAGGTCCAGAGTCGAGGTCCAGAGTCGAGGTCCAGTGTCGAGGTCCAGAGTCAAGGTCCAGAGTCAAGGTCCAGTGTCGAGGTCCAGTGTCGAGGTCCAGAGTCGAGGTCCAGAGTCAAGGTCCAGTGTCGAGGTCCAGTGTCGAGGGCCAGTGTCGAGGTCCAGAGTCGAGGTCCAGAGTCGAGGTCCAGTGTCGAGGTCCAGAGTCAAAGTCCAGTGTCGAGGTCCAGTTGAGGTCCAGTGTCGAGGACCAGTGTCGAGGTCCAGTGTCGAGGTCCAGTGTCGAGGTCCAGTGTCGAGGTCCAGTGTCGAGGTCCAGTGTCGAGGTCCAGTGTCGAGGTCTAATGTCGAGGTCCAGTGTCGAGGACCAGTGTCGAGGTCCAGTGTCGAGGTCCAGTGTCGAGGTCCAGTGTCGAGGTCCAGTGTCGAGGTCCAGTGTCAGGTCCAGTGTCGAGGTCCAGTGTCGAGGTCCAGTGTCGAGGTCCAGTGTCGAGGTCCAGTGTCGAGGTCCAGTGTCGAGGTCCAGTGTCGAGGTCCAGTGTCGAGGTCCAGTGTCGAGGTCCAGTGTCGAGGTCCAGTGTCGAGGTCCAGTGTCAGGTCCAGTGTCGAGGTCCAGTGTCGAGGTCCAGTGTCGAGGTCCAGTGTCGAGGTCCAGTGTCGAGGTCCAGTGTGGGCCAGGTCAGGTCAGTGTCGAGGTCCAGTGTCGAGGTCCAAGTGTCGAGGTCCAGTGTCGAGGTCCAGTGTCGAGGTCAATGTCGAGGTCCAGTGTCGAGGTCCAGTGTCGAGGTCAGTGTCGAGGTCCAGTGTCGAGGACTAGTGTCGAGGTCCAGTGTCGAGGTCCAGTGTCGAGGTCCAGTGTCGAGGTCCAGTGTCGAGGTCCAGTGTCAAGGTCCAGTGTCGAGGTCCAGTGTCAAGGTCCAGTGTCGAGGTCCAGTGTCGAGGTCCATGTCGAGGTCCAGTGTCGAGGTCCAGTGTCGAGGTCCAGTGTCGAGGTCCAGTGTCGAGGTCCAGTGTCGAGGTCCAATGTCGAGGTCCAGTGTCGAGGTCCAGTGTCGAGGTCCAGTGTCGAGGTCCAGTGTCGAGGTCCAGTGTCGAGGTCCAGTGTCGAGGTCCAGTGTCGAGGTACAGTGTCGAGGTCCAGTGTCGAGGTCCAGTGTCGAGGTACAGTGTCGAGGACTAGGGTCAAGGACCAATGTCGAGGTCCAGTGTCGAGGTCCAGTGTCGATATCCGGTGTCGAGGTCCAGTGTCGAGGACTAGGGTCAAGGACCAATGTCGAGGTCCAGTGTCGATATCCGGTGTCGAGGTCCAGTGTCGAGGACTAGGGTCAAGGACCAATGTCGAGGTCCAGTGTCGATGTCCAGTGACGAGGACCAGTGTCGAGGACTAGGGTCAAGGACCAATGTCGAGGTCCAGTGTCGAGGTCCAGTGTCGAGGACCAGTGTCGAGGACTAGGGTCAAGGACCAATGTCGAGGTCCAGTGTCGAGGTCCAGTGTCGAGGTCCAGTGTCGAGGTCCAGTGTCGAGGTCCAGTGTCGAGGTCCAGTGTCGAGGTCCAGTGTCGAGGTCCAGTGTCGAGGTATATTGTCGAGATCAGGTTACCCGGGCAAAGGACCGGGAAACAGGGACTAAGAATAACATACGACAACGTCTTAATCAAGTAGCCCGGAGACACGGAGAGACTTCAAAATCTGCGCCGATCCTGGATTGATCGATGTGCCAAGAGATCACGTCTTGCTTATCGACAGCCGGGATAACGGCAGGGGTCGAGAAGATCTCTACCCACTTTGACAATATTTAAACAAATTTACGGAAATTTACTTTATATTTTTGCACTGTCAACAACAAGGAGAGGAGGGTGTGTATTTGCTGCAATATTTTGTGGTAGAATTAAACTCCACCACAAAGGTAAATTACACATTATTGCTTTCTTGGGTTTATCGTGGGTTTTTGGATAATAAGAAAATAGCATATTGGCGAACGAAGCTTTTAGGCAGATTGAATGTGGGAATATAATTATGACTAAATTGTGTAACCCTGTCACCACAGCCACAACCAGTGTGACTGTACGGAATATGAGCGACTGCCTATGCAATTACTGTTTTTAAGATTTTGTACTGACCACATGACGATGTTCTCTCCTTTGAGAAATGTAACATGAACTATTTGGTATCTTGTAGCCGTTCACTGGCGCTGACACTCCGGCCCCAGTGGTATCTTAATATACAATTGACAGTAGCCTGCTTATAGGGCGTGCAAGTCTCGCGCGCGAAAACGAGGCTGGGGGCAGTTGGGGGCAGGAGGTCCATATACTCCATGTTAACATATAACATGTTAACATATAGGACTTTGTTTTGCAAGTGTCAATGATCACGGAAATCATGAATTTTAATCGATTATTATGTTGGTTGCCATGGCAATAGCGGCAAGTACTTGTGTTTGGCGATCTTGGCTAATAATGAAGAGTGCCAGTTTTCGCGCAGTACAACCTGTTTGGGCCAAACGTATACATGTGATATGATTATGTGCATTTAGACAACTTGTCAGATATAAGGGCTTATCGAAACCACAACGTACAGCAATGTAAAACGCAAATCCCGTAAAAGACACATACAGCCTAGCATCGTGTCGATTATCTGCACTACGTAAATCGCTATGTGTCTATGATAGTGTGGTAAACTCAATATTAAATCGCACATTAAGATCAGAAACGTATAACACAAGATATTTATGAACTGATTTTCCTTGAATTCATCAGTCGGAAGCTACAACTGTCATCCATCGTTAGAATAGCATTCTTGTGTCCAGTCCCCAATTAGTCTCGCGTAGTCCCCAATAAGCTACAGTCGCGTGGAGTCACGCCATGTATCGTGACCCACTTGCAGGCCCTATTCGTCACGTCGACTGTCGTCACGCATCGATAACTCGTCGTATTATTACAGTTGTACTTGAAGCACATTGGACTTTGCTGGGGTTGTAGCTTTAGCGGGATTTGATTGACATGTCAAAGCGGCCATTATACTGACTATACAGCGTCACATAACAACAATTTCAATAAGCAAATCAATAACTGACGCTATGTGACACGCTGTGCCCTGTTTGGAATAACATCAAATGAAATCGGGCGCTGTAGAGACACCACTTCAAGAAACAACGAGTACACACTAGCTTATTTGCTTGGTTTCTGTGATATTAAACCATGCCTATATCAGTGCATATGTATAATACACAATCTCAACCTTAGGGAGCGCCCCTAACAGTTATTTGACTTGAAATGTGCCAATCCTCTAATCACGTGCACTGTAATCTTAGCCCCATTTTGTATTCACATGTGTTGTCTGAATATTGAAATGTAGACCGAACTGAGAAGTCCTACATTTGTATCGACAGGCGCGAGCGGGCAGGGGTCCATGCAATTTCGGTGTGTGGGGGGCAGACATATGGTTCTGTCCCCAGTAAATCCCAAGTAATTTGTTGAAACCGGTGTGCGTCTGAAAGCACGGGAAATTGGGGTGAGGTGGGCGTAGATAAGTTTGGGGGCAGGCATGTGCTTGTACTCCACCCCCGTAAAACAGCTGCAAGGCAAATATTTTGAGCGCCGCGGTGACGGAAATCTGCCAAAACCACCCACTCCCCG
>JAODUO010000251.1:267500-285000 GCA_025642075.2 Ridgeia piscesae | reverse complement strand
AAATGACGTTGCTGAAAGGATTATACATCCTAGCGAACAACCCGTAGTATGTATACCATAAATGAATTGTCCATTAGCTGCACATTGATGATTTCACGTGTATCGCGCATGCGCAGAAACGTCAATCGGAACGTTTATAACGCCGGAAAAATGTAAGCGCTACACCGTAATTAGTCTGTCACAAGCGCAGCCTTAGTCTCGCTTAACCGACTGTTGTCGGCTGCGGAACTACGCCGAGAAGAAAGTCTGGTGAGTCTCCCGGCTTTTGAATATTTATCCGCGTGATCTACACAGTACTGCCACCTCGCGGACACTGATTAATCCTGCCGTAATTTCTATTTTATAAACAACTGCAAATTTGTATTTCTATTTATTTTGTGTTGATATCAGTTTAATTTTGAATAGTTTTTATAATACAGCATCATTTGATAAAAAGGTATCCTTATTTGTTTTTACGCCGACTGTTAACTGAAGTCGGCGTTAGTCGGTAGGTGTGTGCGACCGACCGACCGACCGACCGACCGACCGACCGACCGACCGACCGACCGACCGACCGACCGACCGACCGACCGACCGACCGACCGACCGACCGACCGACCGACCGACCGACCGACCGACCGCCGACCGACCGACGACCGGACCGACCGACCGACCGACCGACCGACCGACCGACCGACCGACCGACCGACCGACCGACCGACCGACCGACCGACCGACCGACCGACCGACCGACCGACCGACCGACCGACCGACCGACCGACCGACCGACCGACCGACCGACCGACCGACCGACCGACCGACCGACCGACCGACCGACCGACCGACCGACCGACCGACCGACCGACCGACCGACCGACCGACCGACCGACCGACCGACCGACCGACCGACCGACCGACCGACCGACCGACCGACCGACCGACCGACCGACCGACCGACCGACCGACCGACCGACCGACCGACCGACCGACCGACCGACCGACCGACCGACCGACCGACCGACCGACCGACCGACCGACCGACCGACCGACCGACCGACCGACCGACCGACCGACCGACCGACCGACCGACCGACCGACCGACCGACCGACCGACCGACCGACCGACCGACCGACCGACCGTGTATTCGCTTTAGACATGAATGTTTAACTAGGGACCCAATACCAAATGGTTTGCAAAAAACAAAAGAAAATACACACATATAGTCATAATATACACACATACACACATACATACACACATAAGAATACGTAGAACACATTTGGTTCGGCGTCATTTTCTCAAGTCAATGTATTTGTAAATTAACCATGTTACAATGTAATACATACTCACGCGCTAAAGGGGCACCTGGTACATCATACCCATAGGTGGGTGGGGAAGTTAATCGCCATCTATCTTACTACCACCGCCAGATGGCGCCAACTGCTCCTGGAGATTCTGGGAAGCTCAAAACAACAAACTATATGTTCTGTATTGTTCTTTTTTCTCACCATGCCGCCGCCGCAATTTTTGATGTGCTGATGTGCCCTATATACTATTCACGCTGTCCAGAGCTTCAATTCTTTTTTTGGACTAATGTTGCATTTAAATTTGTTAAATACAAATGTTGTATGTTTAGTTGAACATTAGTTATTTGCACGCTTGCTTGCATGCACGCGTATGCGCACACACATACACGTATAATCAAAGAAGAGGCAGTCTAGTTTGATTTGTTCATATATTTCAGAATATATATATCTGGTATTTGTTTATTCAGATATAAATTTTTGTTTCATACTACGTTTAGCGTAGATACCATATCGACAGTTTAACGTAGATACCATATCGCCCAAGCTGTTCACGGCAACATTCGAAAGCATATTCCAACAACTGACTTGGGAATTCAGAGGCTTGAAGATAGATAGACGACGAATATCTTAGTCATCTTCGCTTCGCCGACGACATACTCATATGCGCCAATACACCATATGAGCTATAACAAATGCTACAAGAACTAGCTGATGAAAGTGGACATCAGGGTCTGAAGACGAACAATTCGAAGACAAAGGTAATGGTGGAAAACGACACACAAACATATATATATATATATATATATATATATATATATATATATATATCCCCAGAGTTTGCTGTCATTCATACGGATGATATTTCCAATCCAACGGAGTTGGGAAGCCGTTAGAGTGGCTTCTATGCTAGACATTGTCTCAGGACTTCAATGTTTAGAACATGGTCTTTCCATGAGATCTACCTGATTTGTCGTAGCTGTCGAAGATGCTAATGTGGCGACGGTAGAGAGTGTATGTCTCCGCTGGAAGCCCAATTGCCTTGTACACCTTGCACTTTGTGGAGACTATAATACCACGTTGTGACCATTCATGCTTCCAGAGTCCTCCAAAGGCTCCAGAGGCAGCACGAATATGGTCACCCTTCTTGACATAGATAAACAAGGTCAATTTGCAATGCCGCTACCCGAGGTAATCGCTGTTTGGATAGGATTCACTGAGAAACTACGTCATTAGCAGTGACAGCCAATTGGGAATGTAGGCCCCTATGGACGAGAAATTAATCAAACATTACACGACAAAATCACTTAAATATGGATTAAAGTCACCACATTCTATGAATTATAATTTTAGACCAAGAAAGTGAACACCACAATTTACACACTGAACACCTGACGTCTCAATTTATCAGCCTATGTGTTGTCGACAGGTGTGTGCATATTTATAAAACATACTGTTGATGTGAAGTTTTTTAATGTAATGTAATGCGGTGTAATGTACTGTAATGTACTGTAATGTAATGTAATGTACTCTCGTGTTGTGCCGCCGCGCCGCGCGTGCGTGATTGTGTGCATGCGTGTGAGTGAGTGAGTGCGTGAGTGAGTGAGTGAGTGAGTGAGTGAGTGAGTGAGTGAGTGAGTGAGTGAGTGAGTGAGTGAATGCGTGAGTGAGTGAGTAAGTGGGTGGTGAGTGAGTGAGTGAGTGAGTGAGTGAGTGAGTGAGTGTGTGATTGAGTGAGAGAGTTAGTGAGCCTGGTCAATGCTAGACAGTTAAACAAATCACACGTAATTATGCGGTTCCGGTTGATTGAATAAATATTATGAATGAAATGAACGGCAATGCGCTGTCCGATTCAAGTCAACTCACGCGCAGTTTTGCAGACAGAGTTCTGAAACACTTTCTGTAGTTCCACATATTTTCCATATTGACCCGATGGGTGGGGTTTGCGGTATATATGCCCCCAGTGTGATTATGGGGATGGAGAAACGATTAACCCATACTATATAAATAAGTTGGAGAAGAGGCTGGAAATATTATTAGCGGCAAAATATTTAGGGATGGAATGCGTATTGGATGCAATTTTCGGTGTAAAATTAAAGACGTCTCTTCAGGCTAGCAGGTACAAGTCGGGGTTATTTGAGGGTTTGAGAGGATTTTAGTCAAGGCTTTTCGGAGAACGTCAAGGTGTCTATTTGTGATTGAAATGGGCGACTCAAATGAGCATTTTTGAGAGCATGAGCATGGGTTGTTGTGGCTCCCCGCAACGGGGTGCAAATGTAGGTGTTTACTCAGCCCGAGTATATTGTTTTGCGAGCCTTAACTGGACAATGCAAATGCAGGTTTCAGATAAACTTCATGGTGGGACTTTTTGCAACTTTACCAATCGACGTTTATGGTAAGCTACGACAATGGTTAATGTCGCCGTCAAAAATAACCTACAACACTCTCTCATTCACACACACACACACACACACACACACACACACACACACACACACACACACACACACACACACACACACACACACACACACACACACACACACACACACACACACACACACACACACACACACACACACACACACACACACACACACACACACACACACACACACACACACACACACACACACACACACACACACACACACACATACACACATATACACACACTCTCTCTCTTCTCTCTTCTCTCTTCTCTCTTCTCTCTTCTCTCTTCTCTCTTCTCTCTTCTCCTTCTCTCTTCTCTCTTCTCCTTCTCCTTCTCGCTTCTCTCTTCTCGCTTCTCTCTTCTCTCTTCTCTCTTCTCTCTTCTCTCTTCTCTCTTCTCTCTCTCTCTTCTCTCTCTCTCTTCTCTTCTCCTTCTCTCTTCTCTCTTCTCTCTCTTCTCCTTCTCTCTTCTCTCTTCTCTCTTCTCTCTTCTCTCTCTCTCTCTCTCTTCTCTCTTCTCTCTTCTCTCTCTCTCTCTCTCTTCTCTCTCTCTCTCCTTCTCCTCTCTCTCCTCTCTCTCTCTCTCCTCTCTCTCTCTCTCCTCTCTCCTCTCTCTCTCTCTCTCTCTCTCTCTCTTCTCTCTTCTCTCTTCTCTCTTCTCTCTTCTCTCTTCTCTCTTCTCTCTCTCATTCTCATTCTCATAGGGCGTGCTGCAAGTCTCGCGCGCGAAAACGAGGCTGGGGGCAGTTGGGGGCAGTTGGTGGCAGGAGGTCCATATACTCCATGTTAACATATAGGACTTTGTTTTGTTTTGGTCATAATAATCGAACTGTCCCGAAATTGAGTATTTCAGTTATATTGTTTGAAGGATTAATACAAGCAGAAGCAGTGGAACATTTTGCCGGTGACAATGATCACGGAAATCATGAATTTTTGATCCATTATTATGGTGGTTGCCATGGCAATAGCGGCAAGTACTTGTGTTTGGCGATCTTGACTAATAATGAAGAGTGCCAGTTTTCGCGCAGTACAACCTGTTTGGGCCAAACGTATACATGTGTTATGATTATGTGCATTTAGACAACTTGTCAGATATAAGTGCTTATCGAAACCACAACGTACAACAATATAAAACGCAAATCCCGTAAAAGACACACAGCCTAGCATCGTGTCGATTATCTGCACTACGTAAATCGCTGTGTCTATGATCTAGTGTGATAAACTCAATATTAAATCGGACATTTAAGATAAGAAACGTATAACACAAGATATTTATGAACTGACTTTCCTAGTATTCATCAGTCCTAAGCTACAAATGTCATCCATCGTTAGAATATTATTCTTGTGTCCAGTCCCCAATTAGTCTCGCTTAGTCCCCAATAAGCTCCAGTCGCGCGGAGTCACGCCATGTATCGTGACCCACTTGCAGGCCCCATTCTCATTCTCATTCTCATTCTCATTCTCATTCTCATTCTCATTCTCATTCTCATTCTCATTCTCATTCTCATTCTCATTCTCATTCTCATTCTCTGTCATTCTGTCTGTCTGTCTGTCTGTCTGTCTGTCTGTCCTGTCCTGTCCTGTCCTGTCCTGTCCTGTCCTGTCCTGTCCTGTCCTGTCCTGTCCTGTCCTGTCCTGTCCTGTCCTGTCCTGTCCTGTCCTGTCCTGTCCTGTCCTGTCCTGTCCTGTCCTGTCCTGTCCTGTCCTGTCCTGTCCTGACCTGACCGAACGTTAGTCTGTTCGAAACATTTCGTTGACGGTTAGTGGGGTAACGTGTGTTTCAAGTGTGTGTTGTCAACACTCTTGTTTGCAGTTATTAATAATATAATTCAACCAGTTGTGGATGTAAATTTTCATTAACTGATTGAACACAAGACTTGTGCATGTAAATATATTAATACAGAGTGCATGATATGAGAGTGTCACAAGAAGTCCATTCGGTTGTTTTCATTGAGGCCTGGGGATGCTGTCTTCAAGAATATACTGCTAAACGTTATATTTCACTATCCTGCCACAGTGGGCTAAAATAATAAACAAGTTAATAAAATAAAATGACAAGAATATAAATACAAATAATTGTACATCACATTTTACTGTTCTGCAATGTGTTGCATAAATGTGGGCTAAATAATAAATAAGTTAATACAAATAATAAATAAATACATTCATTTTGTATTCAATTTCACTATCTGGCTGTGTAGAAGATACGTCACTGTGGACTAAAATAATGAATCAGTTGACAGTGCATTAAATATGGTAACTACGAAAATGGCAATGAATCGGAATTACCATTTTTTCAAGGGATTTACACATTAAATCGCTCTATTTAGTGAGCCAAGCCGTCTCCGCCAAGGATCTGAATAAGAAACTGTCACATGAGACGGTGATACCGACCTACTTTATATTTCCAATGCCGCCTCCAAACACACGGAGGTTCTTACAAGTGGTCTCCTGACCTCACGGTTGTTTTGTCTCTTACGCCAGCTCTTGCATGTAATCGCGTCAGACTGGACGGTGCCACGCGATTGACTTTCAATTATATTGTACCCCAATGTCTTATTCATCTGACAGTGAAACTGATATTTATTCATGGTTTAGTTAGGAGGCATATATAAGTAAATGGGACATTGGCCTACACGACATTCATTATCCTGATACTGACTGTTAAAACATTAAGATTAATTTGGGGCAGATGTTATAAGTAACTGATTTCTTCTTGCCCCTTTCAACTTCATGATTTGCCACTATATTGTGTGTTTTATACGGTGAATGTATCATGTTGTTGTTAACTAAATTTCTCTCTACTACAAGCAATTCATGGTTGGAATATATGTGCAGTATATATATATATATATATATATATATATATATATATATATATATATATATATATATATATATATATATATATATATATATATATATATATATATATATATTATTATTTATTTATTTATTTATTTTTAACTGTAATGTAGCATGTACATATTATATATGGAATATAGTGCTAATGCATTGTATCAATTGTTTCAAGTGAGAAATCATATTTGCACCTACACACGAGCCCTTCGTGGTTACCGACACTACAATTGGGCTATGGCACGCCGGAACAGTCCTCTTCAACAGCAAGACATGCAAGAGCAACTGGGAGAAGACGCAAGGGGAAAGAACTGAATGCTCTTTCGGCTTCGGTAACGTTGAAGAAGTTACGAACGTGTGATGGTAATGACATTGACGATGTATCACGCATTGATCCCAGTCTTTGTGATGAACGTGTGAAAGACCAAGTATACGTTAGCAGTGACGGTGCTGGCGTGGATGCATAACACAGGAAGTAACATAAACAAAGTGACAGACTTTGTCCAAGGAATGGTTGCTCTAATTTAAGGTGGTTGAGATGAGCGTTCTTCCAAATAAAAACATAGAGTAATATCACAGTTGTTTATCATTTATCAGATAATATATGGATACTAAACGCTGGCAGCAAGTTCAACACAAAAAATGCTGTTGTGTTTTATTAGGCCAAACTCTTTATTCAAGATTTCACCGAAGGCTGTTGGCAATTATACACATTAAACATAGAAACAGCCAATTGTAGCCGATGTACTTATCCACGTAGAAATGGGTACCTGGGCTGATGACTGGTTGTAAGTTTATTTCGTATTTGTGATCGAAAATTCCAACAATAATTGTTAACGTTGTGAAAATCCTTTTTGCATTTCCTTGCCTCTGTCTGTTTGTATTTACATTTTATGTTGTGGTATCTTTCATAGTATAATGATACATTAGATAAGCCAGGCTAGTTGTGTATTATCTTTGCATTATATAGACCAATATGAGTGGCATATGCTTGTGATGTTTGTCAAAACGCACTTGAACTAGTGCTGTCAATTAACTGGTCTAAAGATATCACCATTGAGAATAATGAAAAGTGATATTAATATATTTGAAAACAAAACGTCCGAGCGTCACGAAGAATGTGAAGTTTTGTTGAAACGCCTTTGTTCCACATTCGAGCAACAGGGTCCTTGACGAATGGTCCTGTTTTCCCCATAATATCCGCCACCGCGCGCGAATTACCTGCGATAGTTACTAAGTTGCGTTTCACGATTTACGCGCCCATTATGTGTTATGTTGTAAACCGATGCCCTTAAAATACTAAAAGGTATGACGTATTTCGTAAAAGACATAATTATATATATAATTATATATATATATATATATATATATATATATATATATATATATATATATATATATATATATATATATCATCGTCATCGTCATCGTCATCGTCATCGTCATCGTCATCGGCATCGTCATCGTCATCGTCATCGTCATCGTCATCGTCATCGTCATCGTCATCGTCATCGTCATCGTCATCGTCATCATGTGTGCAGCCATAGTGTCCCCTTGTTGGCTGAAGGCCTTAGCTTGCTGCTTCCACATCTGCCTATATTGAGCTATCCTCTGCCAGATGGTACCCGTCCAGTAGTCATCTAGTTCGTCTGTATATATATATATATATATATATATATATATATATATATATATATATATATATATATATATATATATATAAGTCAGTTGCCCAGTGTCCAAACAGTCTAGAAGGACTATTTTATCAAGCTCTATTATAGTGCAATAAACACGACAAAATACTTTATCTCCGTGTAATAGAACCACTGTTGCTTGACTACCTCGTTACTGATAACTTGTCTATAATGTTTGACATATAAATAGGTCTAGCAAGTGGAACACTCTCAATATTAACCGAAATGTGTGTTTATTCTTCTTCTTCTTCTATTAATCAGCCAACATCAATGTTGTGATGATTATGCTCATTTGTGGAGGTTGCAGTAGACACAGTTTCAACTCAGACCGACACCGTTTCCTCACGGAACGTCTAGCACGCGACACGAGTGATGCCGCCTGGCGAACAATGCAAACTATTGCGCTTGTTGCGTTATGTGGCGCCACTTATCTAACGACGTCGACGATTTGGCCAATTGTATTGTATGCCACAAATGTACAAATTCATAGCAAAACAGCAACACTATTTTGTGAACGTTAAACGTGGGTATACTAAGTGGATTGATATAACTAATTATGCCAAATATGACTTTTCTATTAGTTAAACAAAATGTGTGTGTTTCATACATGTCCACATTAATAGGAAATACATACGTGAAAAACTGCAAAATGCATTAGATCGGTTACATTTTAAAATTTTCAATCATATTAACCTATGCTAAGTACTGGGAGAACTAAAGGAAATGCGAATGTTTATCCTCATATTATGGGTAGCATAATATGCATAGTTTTTGTTGTTCGCGTTATTAGGCTTGTACACATATTTACGATAACGTTAATGAATAATTTAGCGCATGAAAATGTCCGACTTGACTCCATGAACATCGCATAGGCATCTGACACACTGACAGTCCACTAGAAAAAACGTTGGAACGATACTAGGGCCATAATTCATCGTGTTATATTATTTTTGCTGATAATCTGCTCAAATATAAAGTCTGTTCAAATAAGAAGTCAGGCATAATACAAAATGTGCTCAAATATGAGGTCAGGCATAATACGAAGTCAAGCGTAATACGAACTATGTCATAATAAGCACTCGCTAACCTTTTAGAGCTTGTGATGCCATCTAGCGAACAACGTTTGAAAATACAGAAGGATCCCTTACATTAAACAATTTAAAAAGAATTATTTGCTGTGGTGTTTGCATAAATTGAGGGTTTGGTAAGCTGATCAGAGTTGTCAGCTGCTGTTTTTTTCTTCAAATTATGCGATCGTTAGATTAACATAGCACATTTGTTTGCTAATTAGAAGAAATATGTTAGTCGACCTATTTATCTCTCGCTTATGATGAATGGGCATGACGACGTCGTTTATCAGGATAAACCCATACGTCGTCAGCCGAGCATCTGACACGATCTGTCTGTTTTGTGTACACTGCCAGCACGTAGGCTACTTGGTACTGTGGCTGCGACCTGGCCGGACGCTTTCGACGTTGACATGTCAGTAACGTGATAGTGGTAAGTGTATGTACAAAGGTCGATTTGTTACTCCTACAACTGTGCTAATTACTGCAGAAAACACTTGGCACTAGGTATCCCCATGACTCTGGCAGTGACCACAAGTGAACAACGTTCTCTTCCTCAGAGAATGGATTAGTACAATATACAAGAAGATTTATTTAACGTCGGTTCACATGTGAATTTCATAACATTAGCTCATCTGAGCTATTTTCCGACAAACAAGTGTAAAGCAACAAAATAAAAAACATACAAAATATTTAAAGTTAAAGCATTAAAATAAAAAAATACGGGTAATAAGAGTAAAATAAAAAGAAACACATGCATGTATACAATAAATACGATATACACCTGTTCTTTAAATTGTTGTTGCGGCAGACATGTTAACTGTTCACCTACATATACAGCAATTGCACGATGGACCATCCCAGTTCCGGATCAGAATCGAATTTGCAGGAATGATTTAAGTCCATATTTGGACGGGTTTGCCTTTATCCTTTCGCAGGGAATACTAGGAACATTTAAGCGTGATAAGATTTTGAATAAAGGTTGGGGCAATATTATTTACGATTTTTAATACTTCACATGCCATTTCTTTCATCCTTTTCACGTGGAGGTGTTTGGTGTTAGCGGTCTTTAAGAGGTCGTGGATTTGTAATCACTGTAAATAAAGCGAAGTGCTCTTGTATTTGTTCAAGTTTGTTAGTGCTTGATTGGCTAAAAAAAAGCCAGATTAATGGGCAGTAGTTAAAGTTAGATGTTATGAAGGATTTGAAAACTGCAAGTTTCCCTTGTCGAGTAAGGAGATGGCCGAGACGTTTTAAGACCGCTAGCTGTCTAGCTGCCTTTTTACATATGTTAGTAATAATGTTTCTTAAATGTTAGCGAATGATCAATCTCAAAGGCGAGAAGGACAACAGAGTTTTGACAGTGAATGATAGTGTTTTCAAAAGTAAAATCTATGATGCCACTAGTTCCCCTCTTGCCAAAACTAATTGATTGGAATTTAGTTGGGTTAGCTTTCATCTGGTTGACTTTGAACCATTGTAGTGTGGAAAGTAGTCTTGTTGCAAAGTGTGAATGAGAGTGTCAGAGTTTGAGTGAGCATAAGACAGGGTGTTATCGTCAGCATAGTTGCAGAGAGAGGACTTATGTAAAAAGTGAAAGATATCATTAATAAAAACATTGAAAAGAAGAATTATTACTGACAGTGACCATAGATCAATATCATCTTTGTTCTTTAGTCAGGCTCCAAGCTGGTACCAGTTACACTGTATACTGGTCTCCAGATTGCAGAGTTCAGTTGGACTTCACTAGAACATTTTAATGGTCGTTAGCACTGTCTCGATCTCCTAAGAGTAACATATAGGCATTTGATTATGGACTACCTGGCTTAATTTAGCAAACAACATATTATGGCCTTTATATTACCTCTCCGCAATTAATATATGGCTAGTTATTTTATATATTCACCTTGTCTTTTTTAACCATTTAATTACTTGAAATTCAATAAACCACATTTTTCAGTCAGACAGAAGTAGTTATGTTGGAAGTTACTGTAGCCATTCACCATGATAACTCTGAGCATACCAGATAAGGCTAATATCCACTAACATGTAGTAATTTGTCACCTCTGACCAAGGTGGACCCAGCTGCAATTAGCAACAACAGGCCTCTTTTGCAGTGGCCAGCCTGTCTTTTGATATTGGCTTCCATGCCCCTTGCCCTGTTCTAACCAGCCCTGCTAGATGGCAACTGCTGTTGTGTCAGTGCCTCAGTGGTGGTGCAAAGTGATAAGAAATATTTGCTTGAGGGAAGGAAGTGGCATCCCAAGCCAGGTAGGATCTTTAATTGCTTTACACTGTTGTAGTTTTACAGCCTACCACATTGGGTAATTGAGTATCCTACCAGACATTTCCATTACTCATTAATATAGTATACATTAAATAGACACCAGCCAATAATCATCCATTAAGGGACATCTGTATTAGAACCCCTCAAGAATTGCTTTACTTTTGTTATTAAATACTTATTAATATATTACAGCCAATATCTTGTAACAAATGTTATGATTTATACATTGGACATGGTTATTAAGAAATGAAAATTTCTGCTAAGAGTCAGCAATGCCACTATGAGATCATTCAGGCCTTGTTTAGTAATATTTACACAGATTAGCATCTATGGGTAATGGGCAGTAAAACTGGGCACCACCAGCCTGCTAATTGCCTTTGTGTGTTAGAGAAGGTCCAAATTAAACACGTCTCCTTGGGAGTTGTTCAAACATCACTCAGCCTGGCAAGATGGCAGCCTGGTGAATGGTGATACTGGTGTTAAAGGGAGAAGCTGTAAATGTGTAAAAAGGTCAGTCTGTAGCGATCTGTGCCACAATAACATTATTTTGCTACCTTATTTCTTACTGTTGTCAAAGATTCAAAAGATTTTTATGGTGATCGTGTGTGCAAGACCACAAACCTTTCTGTTAATTAGTCTGAATGTCAAAAGCTGGCAGGGCATAACAGTGACATCTCATAAGTGTTTTCAATAGTGTTATCAATGTGTTCTGTTACCAGAATGCTCACTGGCAACACGTTGTTTACCAAAACGTCATGGTTAGCACATGTTATCATAACATAGTTAAACGCACACACACACAACACACACACACACACACACACACACACACACACACACACACACACACACACACACACACACACACATGCAGCCATGCGCGACATCTAGTTGCATGCACACATGTATGCACGCATGCACAGCATATATTCGTCGCACTCGTGCAGTCGTGCAGGCAACACACAGTGGCACACACACTATCAGGTAATCCACCAACTAATAGGCACAGACAATGTGCACATTTTGACAGAAACTGCACGGGCTGAAAAAGCTGAGCCCGCACCCGCCCCGCAACTATATTATTCGGCCCACCCCATCTATATATATATATATATATATATATATATATGTGTATATATAATATATTATATGAATGCGTCTAGGATATTGTGTGTTTCACTGCTTATGTTGTGATTTAGTCTTATTTATTGTCACTTCCACTAACGTATATATATATATATATATATATATATATATATATATATATATATATATATATATATATATATATATATATATATATAAATATATATATATATATATATATATATATATATATAACGTTAGTGGAAGTGACAATAAATAAGACTAAATCACAACATAAGCAGTGAAACACAATATCCCAGGCGCAGTCATAGAAATAATGTGTCTAGAAGAAATAGGTCATAAAATAGTTGATAATTACTGTGTCAGAAATGCTGAAGAGAGAAAAACAAACTCGGACGAACAGGTACGACATGGTACGTAAACACTATAAAACAGTTACTTGGGACGTTCGTGTATAAAAAGGTAATGTGTCGAGGACTAAGAACCAATTGTTTTCTTGTCAACTGCGTCATACAACATTCCACATCAACACGTATTTCTTTAAAATAAATCCACGTACAAAGTTCACTCTAATTGCCCGGTACTGTATGACACATATCCACACCCACAAACACACACACACACGCACGCACCCACGCACACACACACACACGCACACAGACACGCACCCACACACGCACACACACACGTACGCACACACACACACACAAACACACATACATACATATATATATATATATAAACACCCACACCCCCACACACAACACACATACATACACACACAAACGCACACACACAACATACACATTAACACATTATACAGTAAGGCATAGATTTAATTGCGTGGATAGTAAAGGAAAGCAACAACCAGAGTTACGTTTGGACGTGGCTATGTTGAAGAAACCCGTGTTTGTGTAGAATGTTGTATGACGCAGTTGGCAAGAAAGTATAATGGGTTCTCAGTCTCCCACACATTACCGTTCTGCACAAACGTCATAAATTATAAATAAATAATTATAGGTTTATATTTATATAAAAAATATGTCGTTAAATTGATCAGATCATACAACCGGATCTGGCTCGAACTATTCATTCGAGGGATGTTGTTATACATTAAGTCACATTACTCTTACCATGGGTTCGTTTGAAACAATCCGTATGTATTCATATTTAACGAAACACTGGAAGTCACTTACTTTGCATAATATAATAAAGGTGTATAGTTCAAATGTACCATAAATACAAATGGTCCACGATGACAGCAAACCCTTTCTGGAGTCGCATGTTCGGTAATTGATATGAACGCATATATAGGCAAGGACACATGTACTGAGGCAAGAGAAGACCAATAACGATGTCACCTCTCACGCTGCTGCTGATGGTGACACTGTTGGCGGGCGCCACGGCAGATCTGATCGTTGACAAGTCTCACAAGACAGACCTGCTCGTTGACAAGACAGATAAGTTTAATTACGAAAAAGAACCAGAAGAGATTCAAATATCGTGGCATGCCGTCGAAGAATGTTTGGAACTGAACGAAGAGCTTGGCAACGTAACAAGTAATATTGTGTGTGTTATACGAGCATGCAGTCAGTTATATGATTAAATTATAACATTTAACATCGCACACGTAATGCTTATATGCATATGTGCGAAATAAATCTAGTATGCCAAATGTATGTCCGGCGTTATACACATAATTCTGGTACATATTATTTGAATTGCAGTGATATTTTCAAAAGAAAACGTAAAAATATTTAATTAAACACAGTATGATATCACTTATGTTGTGACAACGTCTATTCCTAGACGTTCCTGCTGCCATCTACCGGGACGACCTTGCATCAGACTACGTGGCGTACTGGTTGGTTGTGTTCAACTCGTCGCAGTATGCTGTCGTCAGCGCAGGCGCACAAACAGGTAGTCAAATACATGTGCGTTAACGTACGTTAGTATGCTTGTGTATATGCAAGAAAACACGCATACGTAAGTAAGTACGTATGTGTGTATGTGTGTAAATATGATGTATGTACGTATATATGTATGTATGTATGTAGGTAGGTAGGTAGGTATATAGGTATGTAGGTATTAAGGATGGGACGAATATTCGATTCGTATTCGAAATTTTGAATACTCGAACGTTTTTCCGCTATTCGATCCGATTCGATTCGAAATTCGAAAATTCGCAGCTATAAATGAATATCGCTCGAATATTCTCCTTCATGTCCTCCGCAGCAAAATCGGTCCCGGGCGATTTTTTAACTTTCTGACTTAACTATGAAAAAGACTACAACCGCCAAACTACTCCTCACATATCTTATCTGTATGTACACACACAAAATAAAACCACTAACATTATTTAAACAAATAAACTTCACAAAATAAACTCGCGTAAAACTCGCCGGCAATGTAATTGTTGCGACCTCTGCGATAAATTACCAACGTTACGGTAATCACCGAGCCCCGTAGATCATGTCGACTTTTGCACGAGTTTGTTTTATTCTTTACAGGAATGTAAATGATTTTATTTTGTAACCTAGTGTGTATATGTACATAAGATATTTGTGATGATTTGGCGGCTGTAAGAAGTTGTTTTCAAGGTTAGAGCAGAAAGTAAACAAAAAGAACGATGCGTATGGCGACGCCACCTACCGAATGTAACATAACTTGTCGTCTAAGCGACTTGGATACTTCAAAATATGTCACAACGTGAATATTAATTTGGTGAAAATTTGAACCGATGCCAAACAGTATGTCTTTGTTGAACGAAGTGTGAGATCAATGCTGGATATGTTCTCCATTCATCAGGAGACCACAAGGTGTCAACCCAGGGCCCGCTCCCGTCTCCCATCAGTGAGCTTGACGTGACGGCAAAAGAATACGGCAAGAAATGCTCCAGATACCTCATGTTGTCGCCTGGCGGAGAAATGATGTGTCGCGACAAAAATGGCAAAATCGTCGCGACAACGGCCGAGGAAATGCTAATGTCTGGCAACTATGTAGGGAAAGTGACAAATTGTTTGAAGGTTCCCATGTTTTGCGAGCTTCTCGCCTGGTAGTAATTGCAACATCGAATTAACTTATATGAATGTATGTTGTATTACTTAAATACGGACATATCTAAGCGGCTTAACTTCACGAGTGCGACAGGTATACATATACGATAAGTTTGGGAATGGGAAAGGTCGCACGGCATAGCAAGCAATGTATTAGCCATATATGGAGAGGGAAGGAGGTATTGGAGGAAGATGGGGGGAGGAAAACAGCTATAGGGAAAGAAAGACAGACGGAAAGAGAGGGAAAAGGAGAGAGAATGATAAAGATAGCGTGATAGAAGGAGGGAGAGGGAGAGCAATACATCAGGAGAGGGAGGGAGGGAGATAGAGGGGAGAGAGATAGAGAGGGAGGAGAGAGAGAGAGAGAGAGAGAGAGAGAGAGAGAGAGAGAGAGAGAGAGAGAGGAGAGAGAGAGAGAGTGAAGAAGAGAGAGAGAGAGATGCTGTGTTCACAGGGAGTTAAACAAACTTCACTTAAGCTATCCAGTGTCACGTGTAAGACATTCACGTTACTCGGGATAACTGCAGAAAAAACATCGTCGCATTGGACAAAAGGCGTGGTAGATACCTAAAGTGGTCGCTATAGTGTATTCTGCTCAGCCTTTTTATATAAGCTGTATTTCTATCGTGTTCTGCTGCAGTCTGGAGAAGATCCACGCTTCGAGCACGCGCACGAATACATTGAACAACAGCGCTCCGAGTTGGCGGCTCTTTGGGCTGCTCGAGCAGCTGAAGTGGCCAAGACATCCTTCAAGGCCGACGGTCACGTTGTCCTGTCCACCGACACGAACGACGTGTCCAGCTACACAGAGATCTATATTCGTCTCGGCGGAGTGATTCGTATGCCCCTCGATGAACACACGGTCTCAATCAATGTGGGTGCCCCCGCTCAGCGAAAGACGCAAACGGCCAGCGATATAAGGCAGTATCAGACAGCGGTGTGTCGTATGTTGTCTTCGTGCAATGTCGACGTCGACTTGAACATCGACTTGTCGCAGAAGAAGACCTTTCTGCAGTTGAACTACATCGAAATTACTATCAGCAAAGACGTGCCTGTTTTGTTCAAACGGAAAGCGCACATCGAATTTGAGTTGCGAATACAATTGTCAACTGGTGAGATAACTGTGAAGCACTTCAGTATCGATACGGCTCCCTCGCGGCAGAAACGTTTCAAGCAATACACGAGTTACTCCAGCTGGGGCTACTGTTCCATTCGAGATGAGGGTTTATTCCCCTACTACTGGCAACACAAGATCAAGAAGGGGTGCCCTGTCGGCTGTGGACCCGTGGCCTGGGCGATGGTGTTCGGCTACTACGACCGTCGGTCGCACTACAAGACGTCGACCTACGGCAGCGGCAGTCAGGACCTCTACCGGTGCGGCAGCTCCGGAACGACGGGATCCAAGAGCTGTGTGGCTCCGAAGTATTCGGGCGACACACGTCTGAAGAAGTACATCGAGAAGATCGCCAAAAAGCTCGGCACATGGTGCATCTTTAGCAACGGCGCCACACCAGCGTACAAGATGGACAACATTAAAGGTTTTTTCAAGGTATTTAATTTGTTTACCCTTTTGATATATTGCTATATGTCTAACTAACTGCGTTGCCCTTGTTTAATTTTACATCGAGTAGTCATCAAATTAAAATATAACGGTAGCGATAGCGATATTGCTTTTATAATGCGAATCAATGCTTCCTAATGTAAACAACATAA